>JAOBAT010016791.1:0-32123 GCA_026413305.1 Hydrozoanthus tunicans | reverse complement strand
GACAAAGTAAATAAACGTGAAAACAACCTGAAAGAACTTAAAAAACTCAATTTGAACATCAATTATCAGTTTGAAAATAAAGTTAGGTTATTTGGGTAAATATGGTAAAATATAAAAACGAAATTGAACGATTTAGCAAATAATTTTACAACACGTGAGGAGATTGTTTACGGTTTCTCGCCACAAATTGACTGAATTAAGCAAAACTTTGATCGGGCTGTTCTACTAAGAAATAGTTTCCCCCCAAATAATTTTTTTATTTCGAGTGTGATCAACTTCTGTTCTTGCTAAAACGTGAATTTGAGCGAATTCTGAGTTATCTCGCATATATTTTTTGTCCTTTGGAAAAAGTAAGTAAATCGATTTTTTTCGCTTCGATGATTTTGATGTTTTTAGCGGGCCTCTCAGAAATTTGTAGTTTCAGTTATGATTCTAAAATTTGCGTTAGCCAATAGATATTTATATCTAGAAACATGTTATACAACAAAAAGAGTTCTGATTTGCTTTGCGCCCTCGCGCGAGCTTCGTTTCTCGACCTTAAAATTCGATCGAAATTTCGAAGATTTCGGCTTCCCGAGTCGTGTTGGGTTTTTCGAAATTTTCTCCTTATAAAAAAATCTCTAGAAACTAAAAAGTACCTCACGTTTATAAGTACACCATAGGGTATCAGTGGGCGAAATATGAGGGTAGGTCAATTTTCGAACTTGTGCCACTTTTTATCATTCTCACTCAGTCGTTACAGAGAGTCGCTCTTAAGAAGGATTGGTGTGAACCGTGCCTCTTTGCGCAATTTGCAGCAAAGTTGTTGAAGAGAGGGAGCAGTCTTTACTTTTAAAGTGATGGAGAGTATTTTTCGTGCAAGCAGGGACAGCGGAGATTCAATTATTGTTGAACAGGGCGACAGCAAGCACAAAGCATGCCGATGGGAATCATTGCCACCCGACTAATGATAAAAAATGTCACCGCGCAGAACGAGACAGTTGCCCAGGGCCGGAAGACGCTTTGCCTGTGCACAAGTTCTCTCTTCAACTTGAAGACCGAAATAAATTTGAGCTATCTAGTGAAGAATAGAAAAGATCCCGCCAAATATACACTGTTCGAACAGTGGAAATGCAGGAGAGCATTATGAACGCGCACGAGTTTCATGCTCAGCAGAAAAAGCATGCGGACCCAGAACAAGAAAAATCTGCAGAGTTAGACAAACATGTAGAACTTCCAACCCTGACATTAAAGTCACTTTTAGATGGAACTCTATCAAATAAGTATGCTGCCATACTATTAGCAGCAATATATAGGGCAAGCTATAAACAAATCCGCGCGACCGCTTTCCGTTCTTGTACCCTTACAGATCGATTTGGCTGTACAACTACATCACACCTTAATTTTTTCCTTCGTGTTTCTAATTGACGCGATACTGTTTTCCTTATCATGAAGTTTATAGTTCAATCAGAACGCAGCTGTGGGCCAAGGAACCTACAGTTCATGTTACGGTGGGGAGTTTGTCAACGTTGATCACAACTTGCGCACTCTTGACGGGGAAAACACTTTTCACGTGATGAGGATTATTGCAACCGCGCAACACCGAGCGCTAGGCGAACGCACAGTGTGCCAAGACGAAATGTTATTCCAAAAGATATACTTACAGCAGGAAAGATCGCAATTTAAGCTCCCTCAGAACCAAGAATATTGAGCCTCGATATCAAGTTCATTGAGATGGCTGTTATGAGGGCAACAGATCCAACTCGACCATAACTGTCTTTGATGGCCACAATGGCCTTGATTGCTACCAAGAGCATGGCTCATCAGAAAAGATTAGCAGGCAGAGTGGGCGCAACTGTTATGTTTGTTGAAAGTATGGAAGTTACAATGAAAAGGGAACACTTTCTGGCAAACGCAGAAAATAAAAAGCACTATTTTACTCGGTGTCGCTTTTTGAAGGGTAACGGCTACCTCGCATTTCAAGCGAGTGGTGACACAGACGTCCTCATTGTGATAAAATCACATGAAGCTGCTGCCGAAAAACCATTAGTGCGTGTAGGAGGCGACACTGATCCGCTTGTCCAGTCATTAATAGAACCAACCAAGTTAGTTATGATCTTTTTTCGTCCAGAGGCGAAGGCTAATCGTACAGAAGATGGAAGGTGGAACATGAAGCAAGTCCAGGTGGAGCTGGGTGAGGCGACGTGCCAAAGCATGTTGCGACACCACTTCTCGTCCGTTGGGTATCTGAATCTGAATCTGAATGTTACTGTGCTTAGCACCAAAAATGGTTATTATGCACAGGAAGTCAGCAGTCTATTTATGAGTAATAGTGACTAGCTTGGACAAGATCTTTGATGTTAATTTGGTCTGTTAACAAATTTTTACAACTGTTCAGCGAGGGAGCATTTCTGATTTTTCCTGGTAAATTGTTCCATTCGGGAATGGTCCGGGGAAGAAATGAGGAACGGTAACAGTTTTTGTTGCTTCGTACGTTTCTGAAGCCATTGCCACCAGCAATCCTGGTAGTGCGTGTCTTTCTTATAAGATTTGAAAACTGGACTTCAGACAGACCATGCACAGCTTTGTACATCAGTGCCAATCTATTTACAGCTCGTCGCTCTTGAGACTCTGTCAGCCTAGGTCTTTGAACATGGTAACAAAGCGTGCTGCTCTCCGCTGGACTTTTTCCAAGGTTTTGCTACGTTACTGAAAATATCACGAGAAAGTATGCACAAGGTCGACGACAAACTAAGCCACAACACCTACACCCAACAATAGCAGCAACTAAATATCGCAGTCTGAGACTATTTCTTTAGGTGAAAAATGGCAGTGGCAAGAACTTGCTAGAAGCTGATTGGGGTTGGAAGTTAGCAAATGGCCAAGTGGTTTCTTGGTGCTACTGACTTCCCCGGTGGAAGATTGAACTGTGGCACTGAAAGTTCGACTGCAAGATGCAGCTGTCGCAAGCACGGGCTTGGGTCCTCCATGGCATGTGGGCAACGTTAAGAAACAGGTTGCAAAAATAATAGCAGTCTAGACTCTTGTGATGATAACGATGATGATTGACTGAAACTAATTATATATGCAGGCTAAGTTTTCATTAGTCTAGTCTTTTTCCTGTAGTCTTTCTTAAAGAAGGAATAAAAATGACTTAAACTTGTATTTTAGGAAAAGAAACCAAACTGCTGGTTGCCAATTTTAGCACTTACCTTCGTGATCACATACTTATTTATGAAACTTTCATAATCGAGAACTTTTCGTTGACAAACATTTCAGTAAAATCCCAATTGGAGTACACATCATTTTTACACGAAATTAACAATGTCTCAACAGATTAGAATTGTTTAAACAAGCACTTACGGTTTGAGCCTCGTTTTCATGTAACTGCTACACAAAAAGCTCAATTTCACAATGTTCTTGTGCTGGCATTTTTCGGGACGAGGTCAAAACAATGGTATTTTTAAGGAACCCAATTTCGTCGAGGGAGGTGGTGGGTGGCGGCACATACCATCCTACCCCACTCCTCCCCACTTTTTAAAACTCAATTTCTCAAAACCTGATTTAGGGGTATTGTTTTTTATTGTATTATGGACTCCTCTCTCCACAAAGAAAGCGTTGGTGCGAGCACTTTATCAATATCTATTTTATTGAACATGATATTTGCTCCTAAAATTCAGCATTTTTGAAAAAAGGTGGTGGGTGGCGGCACATAATACCCCCCTCCCCCCCCTCCTAAATTGGGTTCCTAGGAAATACCGTTGTTTTGACCTTTTCCCTTAATATGTTCATCCAAACGGTAATTCTGATAGGTTTTTGAAGAAAAAGCTTCTGTTGCAATTTGTTTTTGGGGGACCACTTGCAATAAAATTATGGAACAGTTTTGTTTCTAAAAACCGTTTGGCTTTTTGGGCAAAATTGTAGCTATTGAGACGTTTCAGCTCGCTTGGCAGTTGTTGCCATATATCAAGATGGCTTTTGTGGTTTGTTTTCCTATGCTGGTTTGTTCGGAAACGTGTTTTAAACTTATTGAGGTTAGATTTAGAAGCATATCTTGTGTTATGTGTGTGTATCGTTTTGGGGTCGGAAGAGATGGTCAAGAGTATTTGGTAACTGTTTCGTATGCAATTTGCTCGTAACGGAAATGTTAGAGGACTGACTTGAGTGGGAGTCTCTCTCTTAGAAGAAAAACTGCCAGACTTTCTTTTTTATATAAACTTTCGCAAAATCTTACAGATTTTTCCGTACCTAACTTGCAAGCAAATTATGAAATGACAATCCTTGGGACCCTTGACAACCCTTTAAATTTCTAGTACCTTCGGCAAGAATAGCTTTGCTTTCAAGTTCTCTTTCAGCTCCCCGCTCCCAAAAGACATTGTTTATGCAAAATCAGTAGACAGTTTTGAATCCAAATTAATCAATAGTCTTAAAAAAGACTGGTTGTTATTTTTAATTCATGTTTCAACTTAGATATGAAGTGGAGCAAATTTAGTTTGAATATTCTTTCGACTGTTGTATTGGTAGCTCAGCCAGGTTAAGTAATGGAAGAGCACTTTCAGTATAAGCAGTCCATTACAAGATTAGAGATTACAGTTTAAATCAGAAATATCTTTTTAGTTGAAAAGTTATCGAGTTTATTTATTTAGCTAAAATATACAGCATTTTGTTGATCAAATATGTTCGTAACTGCACGAAATGCCTCCTCACCTATCTACGAAAGAAACAAAACTAAAACGTGTCAAGAAGCATGTTTTGCACAAAACCTCGTTCAACAACAGTGATACCCAATCATCGTCAATACAATGTTCTATAAATATCTGTATGGGAAGAAAACAAGCTTTTTGATAAAAACTAACTAGTTTTATGTTTTCTTACCAGCAAAAATGGAAACTGCCTTATAGCGTTTGCAGGGTTGCTACTCAACCAAACAATATGTTGTTCACGTACACAGCGATTTCATTCTAGAGTTTCACGTATTTCTTACTATAAATAACTTATTTTTAGTTCAAGAAGTTTATAACTTCTTTTTGTCAAATTAGGAAAATATTCTTACCCAAAAAGAATATAAGGCCAATAAGAACCCGTGATATACTGCCCGATATAACCGAATACGGGGTCCGTACGTTTAGGAGATTTCTCTTCCTATGGCTCAAGCGAAATGTGACAGAACCACAACTCCACAAGGAAAAAACAAAGAGTCGTAAACTAAGGCACAGGGCGAGCAACGAGGATAATAAGAACAAACTTTTTGTAGCAGTCTGGTAGGAGTTCAGCCATGGCGTCATAGCGTGGGTCAGCTGGTCTTGCTACCCGGCTATGGAGTGAGTTGGTTTAATTTCAAACGCCATGCTCAGTCGGATTTTCTAAGCTCGGATAAGCAGTTTAATAGCACGACTGCAGCCGGCCTTTCGGATTTCAAGAAAATTACTCAGCAAATAAGAAGTTAAACACACACTGACTAACTACTTTAATTGTATAAGTAAATATGTGAAGATATATTTTTGGTATTTTTCAGACTTTTTCCCCCAGATTTCCAATATCTTACAAAAAAAAAGGCTACTTGCGAATATTAAACTAATCGTATTTTTTACATTTAATTTTTATTTTGCGTTAAGTGTGACAAAACAACTGTACTTATATTGCGTTTCTGAAAAAAGCTAATATTTGGGAGAGTAATGTCAAAAACTTGTAAATCCACGGCTCTGTTCTAAATTATTTGTTGCTTTTCTTTTTAACAATCCATGGACCTGCGCGTCTGAAGCTACGCTACACCTGGAACAGATGCATTTTGTTTTTTCTGCATGACTTCGGGTGTACGATCCTCGTTCTAGCCATGTAGGCCACCCACGTAAACAATGGGACTTAAAAATAGATAACCAGACAAGAAAATATACGAATCTTCGCTAAGAAGTTGATAAAACTGATGAGGATCGGACTAAGTGTCTTTGAATCTGGCTTCTTTGAAGAGGCACTAACACCCCCCCCTACGGTCGAGCAAGTGAAGTTCTGCAGAGCGTTTGTTCGGCTTGTGTCGAATATCTATCTTCTAATTACGTTTGTTTTAAACATTTTAAATCGACATGATCTTTTTTGCGGATCCAACGTTAGCGGACAAATTATTGTGTGTTTTTTTTCTACGAATCTTCCGTTACATTAACTTGTTTGCCCCAGACAAACTCAAAAACTTAGGGAAGCTTTTATAATTTGGTTTGTTAGTTTAGCAGAGCTATCCAAGCAAGAAGTTGTCTTGATATCAACAGTGTTTATGATAATGGGAATTTCATATTGCTTCTTGCTCTGAGGAATTGATATGAAGTTAATTTTCAGAGTAAATGAGCGCTGAAGAATAAAGTAACAGTGAGATAAGATAACGTAGTAGAAGATAACTGTTACCCGAAACAGTTTTAACCTTTTTCTTAAATGTTAAAAACATTCCACAAGATAGTAAGAGACTGAACATGTTGCTGGTATTGAATGAGCGATGTGAATAGCTGATAAATTTTTACTGCAACAACAAAAACAGTTTTCTATTTAATGGAGCTTACAACAAAACTAGACAAAAACATTTGCCGAAATTAACAACAGCCAGTTCAGCTGCCGGGCAAGACACGAGTGATCCGTAGCCATGATCTATGAAGCAGCTTCATGCGTAATCTCTCTTAGATTTTAAGCCATCAGTTTGATTGATGAGAAGGGTGTTAAATAACGAATCACCGAACAAATTTGAGCAAAATAAGATATCTTGGTATAACGTTCTAATTCCATCAGGGCCGTCGGAAGCTGTAGCCTCCCCCCCCCCCGGCTATAAATATTTTGAATTTCAGACGTCGTACATGTTAAATTACATTAGTTGATTTGACACTTCTTTGTGTTCTTGGAAAACTGTTTTCTTTTTTAAATTATTACTAATGAATAATAACGAGTAAGCAAACTGAAGATATTCTTCTAGAATATAGGAGCTCTAGTTTTTTCTGAACGTTGAAACACGGCTCACCTAGAGTTTCTGGGCCAGATGTTCATAGTTTGAAAAGATTAAAGCGTGTTGGCCTGAGAAGATAAATGCGATCAACAATACGGCTGCTACCTTTGTAGGAAGATTACTCAATTGCTTTTCCTTCATCAGTTTTGTCCTTAATTGTTTCATAACGGAAACCAAGATTAAATTGCGTTCGGAATAACAAAGAAATGTGCTCGCTAATGGCTCGTGTGGAAATAATTACCAACGAAGCGCTTGCCATTTCTCGAACATGTTGTTGATAACCGTAGCACAGGATTTCCTCATTTGGGTAAGAGACTTTAATGCAAATTTTGAAGCATCAGCTTAGATATCAGATAAAAAAGGTAAACGCTTTATTTCAAGCCGATTTTCTGCTTTTTTTTAGCTCGTTAGTAGAACAGAAACAAAATGAAATATACTGGTACTATAAATTTTTTTGTCACGCACACCTGTTCTGCCCCAGTCTATTCTCCGCTTTCGCCCGCGAGTATATAAACTCCAGGCCAGCGGTGGTCATTCACACAAGAGAATTCGTGCACTGGTACGGAACGCTTCATTGTGAATGGAGAATTTCTATTTTGCCGGTACTTTAAAAACCATGAGCTTGGTTGAGATTATTTACATCGTTCTGGCCATACAAACTGTTCTATACGTTCTACACTTTAGTGGTAATTGGTTTTTGGTAAAGCTCCTTATAGAGTTTGGACAAGTTTGCTTTCGTATTGCCCTCTCTCTTGTCGAATCGTCAGTCAAGTGTCTCTGCCCGTGGCTGTGGCCGCGTAAAGACCTGAGTAAAGAAATAATTTTAATCACAGGCGCAGCCAGTGGAATAGGTAGACTGATTGCTTTACATCTTGCTAAAAAAGGTGAGTTCAATGACTGATATTTTTGGGGTAAGTTTTGATTTAAAAGTTCTAGCTCTACATACATTATAAATAAACAGTAGTTAGAGTATAAAGCGCTCACGAACGATATCGAAGTAGAGCAGGCCTCGCTAAAGGACTTTGACTCATTTAAGAAAAAGTTGTCTTTTTTCATTTATTTATCTGCAAAGTATGTGGGTTTTGCATATTACCATCTAGTCAAAACGTACAGGGATGAAACTATGAACTCTGGCTTGTTTATTGTATTTTGCAGCTTTTGTGGTATAATTTGACTCTTCCGTTCGCCGGAAAACAGACAAACCCCACGTGTTTCTTTCCTGTTTTGTGACAATTAAACTTTCTTTGTCAGTTGTTTTTCTGCTTTGCATTATTAGTTTTATTGCGCTTGACGTTCTACGATGTTGTAAAAGTTGTTAGAAATTTCATAAGTGATTAACCATGCTGGTCTGAATGCCATATGAATTTTGCTTTTGTTCCAATATTAAAAAAACATGACCCGTATAAAGAAAAAAAATTAAACAAAAACCCCATGAAAATTGACCTTTCCAAATACTAGTCTTTTTGCAGTGTTTTTTCAGATAGCAACAAAACAAGTGTTCTTAAAAAAACAAAAATCTGGAGCTCTGCTGAAAAAATAAATTTACAGCCTACAACCCCCCTAATGCTTGCAAGATGATAACAGCCTAAATATTACCCTATGATTCTTAGATCAAATCAGCTTTTGTTACTAAACTGGTGCAGCCCAAATATTACCCTAAGATTCTTAGATCAAATCAGCTTTTGTTACTAAAACTGGTGATTTTTTTTATTTGACTTGTCAAAGATTGTTACTAAAACCTGTCTAGACTTGAAAATTTTTAAATGTACATTACCGATCTTATTCAGGTTTTATCTGGAGACTATTGTTGCCATGAGATAAATATCAAGACATAATATTATTGTTTGCTGAGACTGGAGCGTCATGTTTCTGATAACCCTTCCAGCTCATGTCTAGATAGGTCAAGAGGCATGTCGCCAATTTGATGGGAAACCATTGTGAATTATACAATATAAATAAATAAATTCTCTAAACTCAAGACCTGTACTTTAAATTGTAATACTGGACAGGCAATGGCTTTCTTTCTTTGATAATTTCTCATTCTCTCTTTACCAATTATCTCAATTTGTATGACTTAGTTAGGAGAAGAATTTTACCAGGCCAGAAAAGGTTAGCTTTTCAGCTACAACTTAAAGTAGACAGATGTTATAATGATTAATAAGCTTTTGTTTCAGCTTGTTTGCATAGGAGGTCATATTAAACAAGCACTATGGTTTCTTTATGAAACTCCTCACCTGTTAACGTTTCTTTAGTTTCATATTGTTATCATATTTTTTCACATTCATACTTAATTATTCTTTGTAAATATATACATATAAATGTAATAATGAAAACAGGCAAATAACAAACTGAAACTGAAACTTGTTGTGCCTAAGGAAAAAGTTTTCTCGTAAATCTAACAGTAAATACAACTACTGACTTTAAAGTCCCTATCAAGCTTATTCTTTTTAAGTTCCACCTGAAAAGTAGAACCCTTTAGTACTAGTAATTTTTGAAAATGGAACCTTTTCTCGCCATTCCTGTTACATTTTTTAGACTTGAAGCATGCAGTAATGACATAGCAGGAGGCATATGACATAGCACGAAGTATAAAGCAGAGACAATCTTTTTTATTTTAAAAAAACTCAATTTTGTCTACAATAGTCACAGTGTTATAACTTTAATCAATTAATTATTCCCTTGAAATTGTTTGAAATTAAAGTTTAATGACATTTTTTTAAAACAGAAATGCCCCGGCTTGCTCAGTGGAAATAACATTCCCACCTTTTTTTTGATTAAAAAGCATACTTAGCTGTGGAAATTTTCTTTGATAACTCAAATTTTTAGTTCACAGATGACAACAGTTTTAATCCAAAAAGTAAACAATTAAGCTTGATAGGGACTTAAATTCCTCTCAAGGACTTTTGAGAATCAGCTATATAATAAAATACTCTGAGTTTTAGATATCCTTTAAATGATAAACATGAAAAAAAGTTTAAAAAATGACTAGAAACAAGTTTAACTAGGTAACCAACTATGCGTGTGTCATGCTAATTATAAACAGCCCCTCAATATTAAACATTTGGTTTCTACTTTGCTATTAGTCATAACTCCATCTTGTAATTATAGTATACACTATATTTGAGTGAGTCAATAAAATTGTATAATTTAATACTGTAAACAATGCTTCTTCACACTGTCTTTGCACCTGATTTTTAGACCCTTAAGTTAGGGGGCATCAGGGTGGTGTAGTGGCAGAGTGCTTGCCTCTCGCCAATGTAGCCAGGGCCCAATTCTCGGCTGGGGACATATGTGAGAGCTCTGGGTTACCACCAATTATGCATATTTGAAACTTAATAAAGATTAAAGTTAAAATTAATTTCAAATTGCTAACAAAAATTTTTTTGACAACAGGCTGTAGACTGGTGCTATGGGATATTGATTTCCCTTCACTTCAGCTTGTTGCTGATGAAATCAGTGAAGTTGGCTGTGAAGTATACCATTATCGCTGTAATGTTCGCCTAAGTGAGGAGGTTTACATTACAGCAAAGAGAGTTCAAGAAGAAGTTGGTGGCATTACCATTCTGTTTAATAATGCTGGTGTTGTTACAGGCAGAAAATTACTATCTTGCTCAGATGAGGAAATTATTAGGACATTTGATGTGAACTCATTGGCACATTTTTGGGTAAGATACTTGGCTATTGTTAGTAATGATTTTAACTTTCTGGGTTTTTCTGTAATTTAATAGCTAGTCAGGTATAAAATTGATATCTGTGCATACAAACAAAAGCCAAAAAAGCAAAAGTCAAAATTGTTCTGAAGCTACATCGCTTATCTTGGAGAACAGATTTTGCTTCTCGAACAAATATAATTTTAAAAGCTTTAGAGTGTTTATTTGACTGGGAAGTATTTCAGGTTGACCTTTCTTTCAGAAACTGGAAGTTATGAACTGCAGAACAAAGTCTTTGAAAAGTGTGGATACTGTCACGAATAATATTTGATAAAATTTGAATTGTTTTTAAATAATTTGTATATATTGTGATTTCTGGCTGAGAAGTTTTGACTTTCTATTTAAAACATTAAGAGATTCAGTGTTGAAATCCTATAAGTGATGAGTATTGTGTTTGTTTATTCAGCTTTGAAGGATTTTAGCAATATTCCGTATTATTTTTCGAGACTTGCAGGATAACTTAAAATAGCTGTAAGAAATTTTTCCTCTCAGATTATCACTTGGATCGTTTACTGAGTTTCAGGCCCTTCATTAGGTTCTGTGGGTTCCCAGCTAATACATATTGTTTCCCCAGAAATGATAAATAATTTCATCTGAATATGAACAAAACATTCATTTACTTCAGGGAGTATTTCAAAGAATTAAAGTTTGTAGTATATGTACTCAACACATGCATTGTTCTGGAACACTACTGTTGGAACATTTTTTAAAATATACTTTGTTTACTGATTACAGACAATTAAAGCATTTCTTCCCAAGATGCTAGAAAACAACCATGGCCACATCGTTTCCACAGCATCAATCACAGGTTTTGTGGGTCTCGCAGGAGTGGTGGATTACTCGGCATCTAAGTTTGCGGCAGTAGGGCTGATGGAGTCCTTGAGTAGAGAGGTCTATGCCTCAGGCACAACAGGGATACATTTCACCACTGTTGCTCCCTCCCTTATTACAACTGGCATGTTTGATGGATGCAAATTCAGGTGATTTTACATATAGCAATAGAAACAACAAGAAGAATTTAATAAACTTAAACTTTACTATGGGAGTGCAGCTCAGGTGCAATGAAGTTGCAGCAGTTGACATTTGTTTGGGTCTCATTTGAGCTAATCAGCACTGCATACTTTCGGGTGCCAAAAAAACCTGGGACATTGACCCCCCCCCTGTTCATCTAGTGGTCAAAATTTTAAGATCTAATTTAGGTGTTCAGTGTCATGTTTGATGTTCATCTATATCTTCTGTTTTTGTTTGGATTACTACACAGGAAACAAGAATCTAGAGTTTAAGAATTCAAAAATTTATCCATATCTTTGCTTGTCTCTGTTGTCTTGTTTTAAACTTATTAGAAATTTCTCATCCCTCATCATTTATTTATTTACATTTTTGCCTCCCCCCCTTCTCCCATTTATTCAGCACCTGAGAGTAGCCAGGCCTTTGCTGCCACTTTTTTTACATCTAAGCTGCACATAACTAGTTGTAAGTTTATTGATATTGATAAATATTTATTGTCAAAAAAAAACTATGACTTTAAAATTTATGATATGATAATGATCAACAGTCAAGTTAAAGTAAGTCATTTTGTACACATTGGCATCAGTTCAAGTCTCCTTTAGTGGTCTGTTGATTGTATTTACCTTTTAACTTCTACCAAAAATTTGAAAGAACTGGCAAAATTCAGAAAATTAGGAGATTGTATGTGGTACTGGAAAACTTTTGCAGAATTGTGTGGTTTGAAACGTGACTGTCTTAGAGAATTATTATGCACATAATTGTTATATGTGTTGCTAAAACAAAGTCATTTATTGCAGGTTTCCCCATCTACCCGGGTTTGGCATTCTCAAACCAGAGTATGCTGCTTCAAGAATTATAGATGCCGTTGAAAGAAATCAAGAACATCTTTTGATTCCAATAGGAGCTCAACTTGCAGTTATTGCAAAACAGTAAGTATAAGTAATTTGCTTTTTCCACAATTTTTTTAGCTGAGTTTGTTACTGACTGTGACATGTATATGCTACTGTGACTGTGCTGTAGTCAGGTCCCTGAGAGGCAATTCATACAGAAAATTAAAAGGTTTAGTGCAAAAAATGTTGTAAATTACTTTGTATGAAAAGCAAAATTCTGTAATATGAAGAGATAATAGAAACAATTTAATGAGATCCATTGACAGCTTCATCAAAAGTCACTTAGTATACATTATTTTTTCATTAGACCCTTCAATATACACTGCTACCAGTGAGAATTGCTAATGATTTTTTCAGCAAGTTCAACAATTTTTTACAAATTTGCTTAGTTTGTTCATGAGTGCACTGAAAATTGTGGAATTTACTTCACTGTATATGAGGCATGTAGGTTGTTAATATCATATTCTTTAATCAGGGACCAGTTAAGCAATGTCAACGGCATCATTGATGATACACTTAACAAAAAATACACCTCTAGTCTTCTTACTTGCCCATTTTGATCATATATGGCAAGTTTACTTTCTCTTTATCTGAGTTACTCTTAATTGTGAACAAAAAAAGTTTAAATGATTCCTCTTAAAGGCAAATGAAGATTGATGTGTTTTTGTAGGTCATCCTCATAGTTATAAGAAGTTCAAAATTGAGCTTTTCACATTGTAAATTTAAAAATCGTGTCCTGCATGTGACCAGTGAGGTGCATTCCTATGTGTGGCTGTTGCACTCAATATTATTCCATCCACCCTCATTAGTTTTAAAAGGGCCCTAATGATTTCTCTGTTGTCGGGTAATTGTGTTTTTCTTACTGTAGCTCACTAGTTTGTAGTTTATCGATGACGTTTACTAGTCATAATGTAGCTTTAAATTGACATGATTTATAGCTTTAGGATGGTTTACTCATAAATACATCTAGGGCGTAAACAAGTAAAGGGGTCCTTCAATCGTTTGGCAAAATCTAGCCGATTGAGTGTTTTTGCACGTGCAACATTTAAAATCCCCACAAGACTCAACGCTGGCAATTCGGAAATGCCATTACATAGACTATAATTTTAACAAACCTGCAAAATGCTTGGTAACTCGAATTTGCTCTTTAATTAGAGTTAAGACTTTCAAGACTTGACTGGAACTTAATCGAAAAGCTGAAATGCCTTTAGTTTTGCTCTAATTTCATGCAACATTTCTATGCTGGTTTGATTTTTTTTGTTTCACTGATCACACATATTGTAGAATAGCACTTCAAACTAACTTCAAATGATATAGACTAGAGAGATCGAATTGAGTAAAAACAAAATGCTCACAGGGAACGCCGTCAGCCGAGTTTTTGTCACAGAAAAAACCACTATATCGAATTTTGGACTTTTGCGCAGGCCCATATTATCAGTGCTATTTAGGGTTTATTATTTTTTTTGGCTTAATTTTTAAAGCTAGTTTGTTCCAAAGTATTGCTTAATTCCTAATTCACCCTTTAATTGATCTAATGTAGTTGGATTCGCTCTTTGAATTATTCAATTCCTGTTAGTTCCATGAGACCCTTTTCCTGTTATTTGTCTTCACATACATACATACATTCATACAAACTTTATTTCATCTGGAATTTTGAGTAACTTTACATGTAGCTAGTATCTAGTAATTTATGTAACTTATTGTTTACTGTTGCATAATTTATGCATTTAAAATTTTTTAATTCTTGAAGCCCCTGTAAAGTCTTGATTATGGATTCTTTGATTTAGTGAAGAACAAACAATTCTAATACAGTGAAATTTGTTTTTCAGAATACTCCCTACTAAAGCAATTAACATTACGTTGGACTTTCTTGGAGCTAACACAGCTATGGATTACTTCGTCGGCCATGCAAAGAAAACTTTGGACCAAAACTCAAACTGATTCATTGCACATTAATTTTAGTAAAGAAAAATTGGCTTGCTTGCCTTTGTTAGAGCGTGAGTTTTCATGGAAATGATTTTGTTCATAAGAGCATGCACTACATGATTCTTGATCCTCAGTTCACCCTCCACAAGTATTTTCCCTTCTTTATCATGCATACCCTCTTTACCTCATACCTTTTTGATGATCATGCACATTTTCTCATTGAACAAACTTTCTTTATCACACTCTCATTATACCCTTTTGGTGATTATGCACACATTTTCTCATTGAACAAACTCTCTTTATCACACTCTCATTATACCCTTTTGATGATCATGCACACATTTTCTCATTGAACAAACTCTCTTTATCACACTCATTATAAACTTTTGATTATCATGCACACATTTTCTCATTGAACAAACTCTTTTTATCACACTCTCATTATAAACTTTTGATTATCATGCACACATTTTCTCATTGAACAAACTCTCTTTATCACACTCTCATTATAAACTTTTGATGATCATGCACACATTTTCTCATTGAGCAAACTCTCTTTATCACACTCTCATTTAACACTTTTGATGGTCATGCACACATTTTCTCATTTCTTTATCACACTCTCATTATACCCTTTTGGTGATCATGCACATATTTTCTCATTGAACAAACTCTTTATCACACTCTCATAATATCCTTTTGATCATACCCTTTTGATCATACCCTTTTGATCATACCCTCCTCATATGTAATTCTTTTTGTCATACCCTCTTCATCGCACCTTCCTTATCATATACCCTTTTTGAAACATTGTACCCTGCTGATCACACCCTTTTCATTGCACTCTCATATTATTCTTTTTGTCATACCTTCATCACCACGCTCTTTCCTCTATACCATCCTCATCTACCCTCGTCATCTTACCCTTTTGTTGCATATTCCTTTCCATACCTTTTATTATACCCTCCTCGTCACATCCTTATCCTTACTTTCAACTTTTGTATAATGAAGCTTAACCCATTCACTAGAGTCAAGTCTTTGCTAGGGCTTGACAAAAAGAAAAGGATAGGTTGGCTTGGCAGAAGGGATCTTTTGGAAAATTTAGAGTTTCCTATTTTCTTTTCCCCAACTTTATCAGAAAATAGTTGTTATTTTGAAACAAAATCGTTTGTCTTGAAAGTTGATCCAGTAATTGCTAATCAACAGCCTTGCTTTACAAAAGCTTTGAATTTTGAAATTGTTTGTCATTGCTGACGAAGTCAGGGCCACTCATGTTTGAATCTCTTTTTTTTCCCAATCTGGCAAGCCTCAGGATAGAATGTCAGCGGAGAACTTTTCAAAACTTGTTAAATTCAATGTATAATGACCACATTGGTCTTAAATTTTATACAATTTTCAAACTATTATAAAAAATATATAATATTAAATGGAAGAGAATATTTTATTTTATTTTACAAAAGGATAATTTTTGCTTGCTTTAGTTCAAGTGAATTTATGAGTTACTACTTACAGCACATTAAAAGATCTGATCTAAAACTGATACAGTGCTGGCATGAAGGAAAAGATAGCTGAATACTATAGTCAGTAGAGCAGATAACAAATAAAATAAGTGCAGACAAATTTATAGCTATCGCTACTCTGAGTTTCATTCTTGCGCGATCATCAAGCAGCTGACAGATTACGTTTATTATTCGACAAGGCGGTATTTGTTAAGAATATCAGAGCGTTGTTAAAAATGTTCTTTGACCGTCCTTTCAAAATTAGAAGTTTTTTTTCCATGCGTAATTAGCACCTTTAGCTTTCGGGTATTTGCTTGATGGTTCCCAATTTGTTAAAGTTATGTTTGTCGTTTTTGAGTTACCGAATGTATTGAGAAAATTCGGTTTCGTTCTTGTATTGCGGTAATCAACAATCTTTTATTAACAACAAAAAGACTAGATACTCAAATCATTTCCACCCGCAAATAGGGAAACCTAATCGGGGCGGGGGAAAAATATGTCTTACAATTGTTGGCCTAATTCCAATGTATGTTTTGTTACGTTGTTGTCAGTTGTGGTTATTTCTGTTTGTATACCACGCCCATTTGTGGACTTTTGCCTTTGAGCGGGCATTGGCCGGGCTGTCTGCAGGTATAGTTGCGTGCTGTGTTAAGGAAAGAACGATTAGTGTGGTCGCCGTGGTTTTTTAGTTAAGTTGTGTCTGTTGATAAGAATTTTTCATGTTCTCGTTGCAGCTGTAGCTTACACGTGTGTCTGTTTAAAAATTTTGGATTTTGTTGTTTGGGGAAAAATGAATTTAGATTTAAGAATGTGCGAGCGATGTTAGTGTTTACGCTTTTACTGTATGGTTGGTTATACCAAATGACTATGTGTTGCCTTTCGCGTTTTGGAGTTTTGTCTTGCAAAGATTCCAAATTTGGAACCACCTAGAATCTTGGCATTTCTTTCTGATATCACTGTACTAGATACTAGTGTCCTGTACCTGTTACTAGCCGTTATGATATATGTATAGTATATAATTGTATAAATATATAATTACACATTGTAAACAAGGATTCGATGAAATGCAAATAAAGCATTGTTTTGCAATGCCATTGCATTGATTTGTGGTGTGCTCTATTTATTGTATTGTGTAGTAACGTAAGCTCAACACATAGTATATAATAGCATTGATAATGATAATCTCTCTCTCTATATACATATATCGATCATTACCAATAATAAAAGAAGACTTTCTATCCTTTATTCAAGAACATATTCATGAACTATCTACGTACAATAGAAGAAGGCTTCTCAATTATATTTTGCAATTATGTATTGGTTGTTATCTACAATTAAAGAAGGCTTTCAGTTCTAATCTGTCAAACGCTTTCCTGAAGTCTATAAAATTGATGAGCACTCCACTCGAGGCACTGTTGAATGATGTTCCGCAGTGTAAAAATCTGATCTTTACATCCTCGGCCCCTGCGGAAACTGTTGCTGTCTAAGCCTGTCTTCAATGACTGTACCTATTCGTTCAAGAATTGAAGAATTCTGCAGATTGTTTTACTTGGGATCGAGAGAAGGGTTATGCCGCGCCAGTTGTCACAGTTTTGCAGGTTGCCCCATGTGGGAAGTTTGACGATGAGACCCTTGGTCCGGTCAATTGGGATGGGGTGTTGGTGTCCCATATCTTACCGATTAGGTCAACCAGCACAGATTTTGCGATATCAATCAAAGTCACTGCACTTGATACAATGCACGCTGATTCGGCTAAATTTCTTTACTCACCCATACTTCTTTATGCATACGAAGCTATTGATCTTCAAAACCAAAATATCGGAGGTAAACCTCGCTTTACGAGCAACCAAAAATTCTCGAAAACACTGTTAGGGCTAGGAGTAATGGTTAGGGTTTTGGTAAGGATTATATCTTTTAATTCCCGAAACGAAAATGTAGAGTTTGGCGACCATAAACTGCGTAAAAATGTAAAGTTGGCGGCCATTGCTGTATGGACAGTTAAGTATGGGCGAGTACGTAGAAAATACATAACAATGTTTTGACTTGATTTCTCTCAAAGAATATTAATAAGAAAAGATTTGTGTTGTACGGTACAATCAGGAATTGCTCGTAGAATCCCTAAAGAATCAAAAATAAAAGTCTAACTCAGTCAGTCAGTAAATATTTTTGCTTACTATCACTATGCAAACACTTACAGCGGTCTGATGCGGACTGACGGGTCATTAGTTCTTTTAATCAGCCTCGGCTGTGCATATTAGTTTTGAATGTTGTGGATTCCAACGTGTATGGCCCAATCTAAAATTGCTTGTTAATTTTAGATTGCGCCATACACGTTGGAGTTAAAGTCTCTGGAATTTAATTCTCTAAAAACTCACAAATCAAAAATCTAACTCCGTCAATCGATGGGGATCATCCCTTGGGGTCGTTGTGGGATGTTTTCCACCGATATGATGCAAACTGACTGGTTTTAGTTCTTTTAGTCGGCTTCGGCTGTGCATAATAGTTTTGAATATCGTGAATACCAATGTGTACGACGCAATCCAAAACTGCTCGTAAGTTCTCTAAAAATCTACAAATCAAAAATCTAACTCCGTCAATCGAAGGGGAGTATCCCTCGGGGTCGTTGTAGGAAGTTTTATCGCGAAGTAATGCGAAGCCTTGGTTTTTCTTTTCAAGAAACGTCGCCCCTCACAAACAACAACAACAACTAGTTTTACTTAAAATGCTGAAAACTGCATTTTCTTCTCATCACTTCTCAGTATCATAGTTTTTACTCTACAAAACTCTAACAAATAAAAAATCCAATGCCCTCGCGTTCCCAACCGTAACGCTCAGTCTCCGGCGTTTCCACCCTTGAAAACGCGTATTAGACAGGCAACGTTTGTTTAGAGCGTATCGGGATAGCTGAAACGAGCTTTGCTCATAAAATGTTGACAATACAGTGGAATCCTGGTTTAACGATATGCCAAGGGGAGGCCAAAATTATATCGTTAAACCGGGATATCGTTATACCGAGATTCCTGGTATAACGATGTATTTGGAAAATTTCTTGAAATATCGTTATACCGGGAAAAAGGTGACGTACGCGTTTTTAAATATATACTTTGTAACATCAAATGGTTCACAAAATAAGTAATGATCCAAAGCAGATCAGCATCTATGGCTGCTGGAGTGTAAGCAAGAACAATGATTGTTAACAGAAGAATTGATGCTTATTAATTAAAGTTTGTTTTGTTATAAAACCAGCATTTCCTGTGGTCTATCAAGGTTGATTTTATCGTTATACCGGGAAAGATTTTGCTCTCGGGGTACAAAATCCCGATCGTTAAACCGGGATTATAGTTAAACCGAATATCGTTAAACCGGGGTTCTCCCCATACATTTTTCTATAACTTTTGCCGGGGAAACGAATGCCATCGTTATACCAGGAATATCGTTAAACCGAAGATCGTTAAACCGGGATTCCACTGTCTAAAGATGGAAAGAAGAAGAGGAGCGGTCGACTTCAATGCTCTTGGAGGGTTGTTTACAGATACTTGAATGGCTGAGTAACTTAACCAACTCGAACTCTCGATTGTTTTAAGCAAGAACATGAGACGTACTATCAAATGATTGGTGTGGAAGTTTTGCAACTTGGTGTTGTATATATAGAATGAAGGAAATCGCCCCTCAACTTTTGAGTGATCAGAAAAAATTCTGAGTCGAGCATCTGACCGGTAATCAGAGGGTTGCGGGTTCGATTCCCGTCAGTGACTCAGAATTTTTTTTTGATCACTCAAAACTTTAGAGGCGATTTCCTTCATTCTATACGTACTATCAAGTTTCGCACTTTCTGCGCCTATCCCATGCACAACAAAAGTAAAAGATCGCTTTTTTTTTCGCCGAAACTATATCAAAGGAGCTGCAGTTTATGTTTCTTGATTTAACCGACTAAGTTCAAGAGACATTGCAGGTGTAAAATTTTTTTTTGATCACTCAAAACTTTAGAGGCGATTTCCTTCATTCTATACGTACTATCAAGTTTCGCACTTTCTGCGCCTATCCCATGCACAACAAAAGTAAAAGATCGCTTTTTTTTTCGCCGAAACTATATCAAAGGAGCTGCAGTTTATGTTTCTTGATTTAACCGACTAAGTTCAAGAGACATTGCAGGTGTAAAAACAAAGTTACACAGGAGTAGCTGATAAATAAACGACTACATTTTTCTCAGACCTGTTGGTTGCTACTAGCTTCATCGGGTCTCTAGTGGTTCGATCTTATTGTTCTCTCCATTTTGTTTGGCGCACATTCAGTGTTTTTATCTAATTTACACTTTAATTCAGCCATTTTTAACTGCCTGTAGCCTTTGCAACATAGCTGAACATACGTCGATGGCGGCTTGCTAGCGGTAAGTACTATGTTTCATAGGCACACGGCGGCAATTTGCGTTAGACAAGTTGAATTATATACGTTTCCCGGGTGACTCATTATAAAACGTTGCCTAATCAAACAAACGCACAGCACAGGTAAGCAAGAAACCAGTAGAATAGCATTTCTGAACTTGTGCCTTTGCTTTGTGTAGTATTTTAGCCGGCTAAAGCAGATTGAACGAAAACAGTCCACATGTAAAAGCCGACGAGCGGTGGTGATTTACTGTGACAACAACCAAAATGGCTGCTTTGATTAAAACAATTAATTTTGCTCTTTCTAGTTTTTTCATTTTGGTGACTTTTGTTTTAATATTATTCTGGCAAAGTAGAAAGAATTTCGTAATGTTTTTTAGAAGAACAACCTTTATACAAAGTAGCTAGTGAGTCTTCATGTCTCTCTAGGACACGGATTGACAAAAAGGACAGAACAACATCAATACATAGAATACATTCGCAGCCCAGAGTTACAAAACACACTTATTTTTTACAGAACCATTAGAATTTTGCTAAGCCTCATTTTGAGGACAATTTCAGCCTTAAAGCGTTCTTATTTTGTTCCTATTTTACGTCGCGCGCACTATGAAAAACTGCCTGAGCAAGGTCCACAAGATTACAGAACATCACTGAATGAAAACGCTGTAGTTAAGCATTTAACAAATAAATAGTACTAGTATCTGAAACGACACTGAGGTATGAAAGCTTCAATGTGTAAAGTACGTCGCTTATGGTACGTATCGCATACACGTTCCACGGACTATGCAATCTTTTTTTGTTAAACTAGTTATTCTCAATAAATTTCGAATTCAGCCTCAAATTCTTCTTAATTTGCTTATATTTTCGGGCGATTTCAGCCTCGGTGTTCTATGAAGTTTGTTTTAAAAAAAATGCAGCGTAGAACGTTGAACCCAAACTTTTTCAAACCACACTCTACGTAAGTACTATATTAATATAACCAAGAGGAAACGAAAGATATTGATACTAAAAAATTGGATAAAG
The DNA here is from genome assembly GCA_026413305.1 of Hydrozoanthus tunicans. Taxonomy (NCBI): domain Eukaryota; kingdom Metazoa; phylum Cnidaria; class Anthozoa; order Zoantharia; family Hydrozoanthidae; genus Hydrozoanthus; species Hydrozoanthus tunicans. The sequence continues at coordinate 10,727 of JAOBAT010016791.1, read as the reverse complement.
GTACTCGAACGCTCATAAAATTAAAATCGGTCAGATTCGATCAAAATAGATAACAGTTGATCTCCAGGAAACGCCGGCGTTTTTCCTTTTTTGGGTGCAACCATTTTGCTTCGAGGCTTTTGGGAAGAGTCCAACGAACTCCTCGTCTAAGGAAAACGTAAGTTTTCAGATGGACTGTTTTTGTTACTTTTCACTTCACTTCATTTTATGTACATGCAGAATTGAACTAGTTTTCCTCAGTGTTTTTCAAACTGAACTCTTAATTCGCTGAATAAAGGTTATCAGTTACGAAAGCATTTTATCCAGACGGAGCATTTTTATTTCATTTCTTCTTTATTACTAGGACTTCAGCCAGCACGTGACAAAACACACGACAGTAATAAGCAATTTATTCATGTGTTGATCCAATCTATTCAATATTGATACATCTAATTCTACTGGGCTTTTTTTAGCATTGTACCAAAATGAATTATAGATATTATTTCACTTTTCACTTTCAATTTCTATTTGTAGCATTTTTTATAGGTTCTTATTAATTCGAAAAAAATGCAACTCAAACTACGTACCTAACAAATCTTAAATTTGTTAAGATTAGATATTTACCCAACTTCTTTTATCAAACACCTACTTTTTATATGAAGAGTGAGTAAAAAGACGAGGAATTAAAAAGAGTCTCAGAAATTAGTGACAAAGAATTTTAAAACTGTTACCATAATCGGTTATAGTCTTAGCTTGGCAATCAGATTTATTCATCAGATTCCATCAAACCAACTCCATATAACACTGTCCCAATCCAGATTCAGAGCGCATGAAGTTCTATTGTCACAGATAGCGTAAAGTTCGACGGCATGTTTTCGGGATTTAATATCCAAATTTGTTTTCCCCAAAATCCGAACACGAGGTAATTTCAACAAATTTCGACAAATTTTAAGTATTTTTTGGGGTTTCGACAGAGAGGCTTTCAGGAAAAGTTTGCCTAAGCCTCCGAAGATAAGTTTTTTTTGTAATTTCGCCAGGAACTGAGGTGGCCGTTGGCCTAATTCAGTTCAAATCCAACTTTCACGCTTGGTGGTCGCAAGATGGCAGATGACGTGTACTAAACTACGCGTCACTTTGCTTTTTCATGTTTGGTCGTTTGTTATTTCATAAAAGTAATAAAACGCATTTCCCGTGTAAATGTACTTTTTTTTATCACACTCAGGGGACGTTGAGAGAATCAATAAAAAAGAACTTTTAAAAGAGTCTCTTGCCGTCGTACTGCTTAATTATACGCTTTGTTTAAGGTAAGCGGACCCTTCTTCCTCCAGTCATCTTCCAGGTAACGAGCAGAAACGAATGTGGCCAACGCTAAACCAAACTAAACATACTTGCTAGCAACAAAAAAATTTTATCATTTTTTAATGTAAACTAGTCTACGATCATGCTGCGGATGATCTGTACTCGAAAAGTCAGTTCTACTGGGTGTTGAACAGTTTAAAGCACTGAACTGTTTGACGAACAATGCAATCAACATGTCTATTTTGATCGAATGAATAGAATTTAATGTCTTTTTCAACTTTTTTTTCACTCTTCTGTGTCTCTTTTCATCCTTGAGTCGGTTCTGTTACTTCACACTTAGCATGACAAAAACCTAATGGGCAATTTAAAATTGTTAGTGATTCTTTGGTTTTAATTGATAACTGGTTTACTTGTGACTGTAAACGTTGTATTTTTCAGACGCGCAATGGCCTGTCAGCAAATATTTCAAATTCTCACCCGCCAAAAGTCTTCGGTTTTATGGAAAAGTGAGAGCAGCCCCCTGAGAAGATGTCTCAACACGTTTGATTTAACATCCCTTGGAGTCGGAACGGTAGTTGGTGCCGGTTTGTATGTGGTTGCAGGCCAACTCGCTCGTGATGTTGCAGGCCCCGCCGTTGTTTTATCGTTTCTCCTCGCAGCAATTGCAGCTTTTCTTTCAGGGATCTGTTATGCGGAGTACGGCTGCAGGATTCCTAAAGCGGGTTCGGCGTATGTTTACACTTACGTGACTATGGGTGAGATTTGGGCGTTTGTTGTTGGCTGGAACATGTTGCTGGAGTATTTAATTGCTGGTGCAACCCTTGCACGGGCATGCAGCGAGTACATCAATTCTGTTTGTAATGGAGTTATTTACAAGTTCTTTATGAAAGAAATTGTCACCTGGCACGTACCAGCTCTAGGTTCGTTCCCTGATTTCCTCGCCATGGGTCTGGCTTTTATTACAGCACTGATTGTGTGTTTGGGAGTTAGACAGTCTACAGCATTTAACAAAGTTGTAACGTTTATAAACTTTTCCGTGATTTTGTTTATTATAATTTGTGGATTGTTTTACGTTAATGGAAAAAACTGGACAAACGATTTCATGCCTTATGGAGTTGGTGGTGTGTTAACCGCCTCAGCGAGCTGTTTCTACGCGTTTGTCGGTTTCGATGTGATAGCGACAGCCAGTGAAGAGACCAAAAACCCCAAGCGCACCCTTCCACTGGCGATTCTCTTTACTCTGGCCATCAGTTTTCTCGCCTATTTTGGTGCTACGACTGTTCTCACGTTAATGATTCCCTACAGTCAACTAAAGAAGTTCGCCCCCCTAGCTGAGGCTTTCAATACTCGTTCGTTTGCGGGCTCCAAATATATTATAGCTGCCGGTGGGCTGGCGGCTACTCTTAGTAGTCTCTTGTCAAACTCTTTCGCAGCGCCACGAGTGGTTTACTCCATGGCTAACGACGGATTGTTGTTGAAATCTTTTGGAATCGTGAATGAGAAGACTTTAATTCCTGTCCGTGCCGCGCTTTGCAATGGGCTGTTAACTGGAATTTTAGCTTTGCTGTTTGACGTGAAACAGCTGGTGGAAATGTTATCTATTGGTAAGTGAGCAATGTCAGTGGCCATGGGTCCAAAATATAAACACTTTTCTTCAATCAATCAAAAAGTCTTATAGCCTGTGCATTCTTAACACCTCATCATCATCTCCATGCCTTTTTTATACGTGAGTGACGCATGAGGCCATCACCAGGTTCTTCCACTTATTCTTCAGTGTTAGCCGTTTTTACCCGCATCTTATACCATGACACCCCTTCCCCCTCGCTTGGTCCATCATCCTTCTCCATGTTCTCGTAGCATGCTTTGGATAGACCAATAGTCTTATCAGCCCAGGACATCCAGATAGTTTTGACCCTAATGCTTCGTAAGATCTCTACCGAGGGAAACGGCCATATATGTATAGAGAATTCAAATGTTTTAAGTTTTAGTTAACACCGTATACATGTGATATAATAAAAGGCTAAGAAAGTTTAAAAGTTTAAAAATGCGAAACCGTATGTCACTGTTTACTTACATTGAACTTTTTCGTATTCTTCTTTGCTTGTCAATGTATGTACAATTCTGACCAAACCTTGTAGGGAGACTAAAGTAATTGGTAATTTAGTTTTCTGGTGCAGTTTTTTTCGAGTCTAATGCGGTTTCCTGGTCTCGTTCTAGGCACGTTAATAGCTTTTACAATGGTGGCAATAGCAGTGATATTAACCCGATATCAGGTTGGCGTAGAAAGCGTTACTTACGAAGAAACGACTCGACACGCGCTTACACCTGAAAAAGGTGACTACGAGCCGGTGATGGCATCTGAAGTGGAGGAACAAGAGTTGAATGAGCAAGGTGAGAATCAACAACTTTGTTTACCACCTATATTATGTTCGGCACATTAATTGCTTTAAAATATTGCCGTCAGGTGGAAATTAGTTGTTCATTGAGAATACGATGAACTAGAAGTTACTATGAAATGAATCTAGAGTTTCTCGAGGCAATTTAAGATATGATTTAAGATCCTATTATCCACTTGTAGAGAATCCAATTTATCGACTGGTGTAGAACCCTATTTATCCGCTGGTGCAGAATTCTATTTCCATCCACTGGCCGGAGTATATCCTTTGCTGCAGAGTCCGACTTCGCTTACTGCTGTAGAATCCTATTATCATATTGCGTAGAATCCTATTTATCTATCCATTTGTGCAGAACACTAACTATTGGCTGGTGTAGAATCCTTTTCATATATCTGCTGAAGTAGAATCCGATTTGTCACTCGACTTGTGTAGAATTCAATCTATCCACTGGTGTAGAATCCTATTTATCCTCTGGTGTAGAATCCTATTCATCCACTGATAGCGTTATAATCATATTTTGAAGATATTTTAAGGAGGAAATTAATTTATTGACGACTATATGCAAGTCAAAATGAGTAAAACTATATAAAACTAAATTTGTACTAAATTTGGCAAAACTAGTAATAGTGCGCGGTATTTCTAACTTATAGATGAAATAGAGGACGTGACGGGAAATGTGCAGACCGGTGAGGCTGTGCCAGATGAGCACACAAGCTTTATGGCCAGCGTTTGTCTTGCTTTTGCAGTAATTACAATCACCAGCCTCAATATCATGCTGACAGTTGGTTGGAAGTACTTGGAGGCGCGCGAGGCCTGGGCCTTATTTCTTACTTGTCTCATTGGGCTACTAATCATCATCCCAGTTATGGTCCTAGAGCGACAGCCAAAGAACAAAGCCAAGTTTCCATTTATGGTTCCTTTTGTCCCCTATTTGCCCCTGCTCAGCGTGTTTGTCAATGTTTTATTGATTGTTAAGCTAAATTACTGGACCTACGTGCGGTTTGGTGTCTGGATGTTCGTAGGTAAGTAAAGTCTGAGTAATACCAAACATTTTGAATGAAATCACTGTGACTTGATAACAATATAACATATAACAGGTTAGGATTCTTAACGATGATGGCATTTCCGACAAAAGTGCATACTAAGAAGATTATGAGGTTGTTGGTGATAAAAAGTGGCAACAATACCCTACAAAACGGTAACTGTAACGATAATGACTAATTCCAGACTAATTATACAATTCACATTTAACAAAGCTGAAAGTCTAAAAACAGCTAGTAATCGTCACCGAAAATTCTGAAATTGACTCTTCAAATATCTTCCAAAACACCACCATAACACACAGATTAACGTTGCAACGAGTATAGCTAAACTTATTTTTTGGTTTAAAAATGTTTTCGACATGAATTTTTAAACCACATCTTTTTAATACTGTGCATAAAATAAACTAAACTAAACTAACTTTATTTATCGTCGTTACACTGTGCACTTGCATATAACGAAAAATTGTATATGTGGATTGCTATTTTCATCTACCTCAAATATTACCGAATGCTTCTCAAACATTGACAAAAAAAGTTCTGTGTTACCGCTTATCCCTGTTTTCTTTTTCTTGTGCAGGCTCTTTGCTTTACGGGCTGTACGGCCATTCACACAGCGTGGAAGGACATCGACCAAGAGTTACCTTCAAAGACACACCGTTCATTATGACGGACCTACCAGCGGTGGATCAAACGATCCAAAAACCGCAACCTGGCAGCAAAAAAGAAAACCAATAAACACGTATCGACTCTTTTATTTGTTTGATATCGAGTTCATTTTGTTCTAACGAAGAACCACAACTTCGTTCCCGGGACTTTTTCCTTAACTTTAGTGGGTCAAAAGAGAAAAGCCCTGGGAACGAACGAGGTTGGAAGAGCCTGTGACTGAAAGGTCAGCATCATCGTAAATTATCTACAATAGAAGAAAGCTTTCAATCATATTTTCAAGTATGCATCGTTTTTTTTATCAATGATAAAAGGAGGCTTCCAGTCCTTATCTTCAAGTAGAAGAAGGAGCTTTGCTTCGAAAACTTTAACGAAAAAAATAATTACATTCTAGCTTAAACAGAACAACCAAAAACCATAAGACATCATCTTCAAATAACAAACATATACTGATCTATATTTTTGTTTTTTTTTTAATTTTCGCCTTATGATAGCTTCATGTTAATCCTCGTTTCGGGAAGACTTCTTCATCTACTTCTCCCACCTTCAAAATTGTCTTTTTCCATAACCACGTTTTTTTTCTCTGTTAAACTCCCCCGTTTGCATTGATTGAGTCCTTGTGACATTGTGATTAAAGAAGCTGGTTTTCGCGAAAAGATGGACAAATACAGTCAAAGGTCAAAGAAAAAAACGATTTTGTATCTTTAGTGAAGCATTCCCGCCTTTATCGGATGTCGGCTTCCGCGCGCTTCGACCAAGGCTGTAGTTCCCGCCAAAAAGGAACCAGCCAATCAAAATCGCTGTGTACACGGATTGAAAGACGAACAGCCGGGCTCCCATGTTAGGTCACGAGAAGATCGTTTATTGAAAATAGTAAGTGGCCCCGTTCTTAACACGTACTTCCCAACTCTCCCGTGTTCACCCAGAGGCTACTGGTTTCACAATCGTTCTCCGGTTTTGAGTAAAATAACCTTTTTCTCTTTTTTCGCTTTTTTTTCTTTTCAATAATTCTGATCAAGGATCAGTTTAAGGTTTCAATAATTTCAACTCATAACTATGTTTTTTTTTTTAAATTTCACTTGTAGCCAATGTACCCTGCAGTGAGATCTTGTGGATGACACTCAATAAAATGTTTCCCGCCTGGTCAACATCTCGAAAATAGTCGATCAGTCGGTGAATACTGCTGTTGCACTGTTACTTTTTAGAGCGGGAAAATATCTATTTCCAGTTTAATACTTGTTCATGCTTAGCCCCCAAAGAGAGCTTGTCGCGCAGGCTATTCATGCTACATAAACGTTACACTCAAGATGGATGTTTTCCACGTAAGCAGTCAAATAATATGTCTTTATTGTTTGAGGCAATCGGCAATGCTGTTCTTAAGTGAGTACTACTGTGTTACTACCTCTGCTAATTTTTTTGTATGACATGTGAAATTAAGTTGCCTCCTAATTGTATTGTGCATTAAAGTAAGGTGTGCTGAAAATTGCATCTTCTGGTCGAGTATTTCTGAGTTCATAGTTTGGTTACTCCACAATGAAATAAAAAGTCCCAAATCCCTCCCGTTCTCAACTTCTCACTCTTGATAACGAGTAGTAGACTGGGAACGAGCGTATCCGAGCTGCATGTTGACTGATAGATTGAAAGAGGAGAAGGAACGGTCGAGTCCCATGCTTGCGGAGGATCCTTGAATAGTTCATCAGCACTTTACCAACTCAAACTCTCGATCGTTTTAGGTAAGAATTATTGAGACGCACTGTCAAGTTTTATAACCGTTTCTGCGCCTATTCCATTCACATATAGAGTACAAAGATCGCTTTTCAGCAAAATCATACAGTTACATGTATATTACGTTTATCGTTAAAGTTTATTGCAATTACTGTTGATCACTTTTATTACAGTTAGTGTTGAAGTTATTACATTTACTGCTGACAAGTTTTGTTATATTTAGTGTTAGTTTTTGTAACGTTAAGCAGTGGTTTTACAATTAGTGTTAAATTTTATTACGTTTTGGTATTACTTTTACTACTGTTATTACCTCGGCTAGCGATGATACAGCAGATGCCGAGATGTAAAAACACATGAGATGAATAGCTGATGAATGAATGACTACATTTTTCTAAGATCTGTTGGTTGTTATTAGCTTCATCGGGTTTCAAGTCAGATTCGATTCTTATAGCTTCATCGGGTCTCTAGTGATTCATTCTGTTTTTCTCTCCGTTTTATGTGGCGCTTATTCAATATTGTTTTTATTTAACTTACACTTGAATTCAGTCAGTTTAAACTGCCTGTAGCCGTTTTAACATTCCTGAACGCACATCGGTGGTGCGGCTTGTTTAGCGGTAATAGGCACACGGCGGCAATTTGCGTTAGACTTTGACTTCTATCTGGACAGGAGTTGAAAAATATACATTTTCGGACTCTATGAAGCGTTTCCTAATCAAACGAACGCACACCAGAGGTAAGCAAGAGACTCCGGCAATAGTGGAAGCAGATTGGCATTTTTAATTTCATGCCTTTTCTTGGCGTAGTATTTTAAGCTAAGGCAAATCAAAGGAAAAAAGCCCACGTGCATGGCACAAGCAGAGATATGAAAATTTCAATTGTCTAAGCTCATGAATGGGCAGAGAGACTGAAGTTTATTGCAAGACAATCTTTCATTACAAAGTTTGACAATAGAATGAGCAAAAAACAGTATTTCTAACATCTAAATCTTTTGATTAAACTGACATGATTACATATTGTAAGTCCCACTTATAAAAACTATAAATGTAAAATTGTTCACCGGATATATTTGAGATCACCGAAATAGCCACGTACATGTACAGACTAAGAGGGCGCCGTGTAGAAGTCCCCTAAAATGGAGTACTGATAACAGTGGACTAAATCAGTGACTAGCCTGAGCGAAAATCACTGAATGATGATTCAAACATAGAGCTGATAGATATTTAGCAAGCTGTTGCATTATATCACACTAGTTTATCAGGCTCAAAACTCATAAAAAAGTTAAGAACAGTGAGCCACGGCCAAAGTTACTGGTTCTTATTATAAAAAGCATGGAACCTTTTGCTTCGGGGCTTTTGGGAAGAGTCCAACGAACTCCTCATTCAACAGAAAGTGTAACTTTTAGAATTGGACAATTTTTTCTGTGTGTTTTTCAATATGAACAGGCTCTTTATCCGCTGGAAGAAAGCCGGGATTTTATCAAAACAGAGCGTTTTTATTTCAAGTCTTCTATATTAGTTTTATTACTAGGACTTCAGACAGCACGTAACAAAACATGTCAGTATACCAATATACAAAAAGTCATTTACTTCTGTGTTGATCCAGTCTATTCAAATATTGATACATCTAACTCTCCCAGACTTTTAATAGCACTATTACGAATGTGAAGTCTAGTTTTTTGTTTACTATCACTTTACATTTGTAGAATATTCTTCTTAAAGGTTTTCATTGAAATTTGTTAGAAAAAGAAACGATCAAATGATTAGACAACAGAACTAGCTGTTTGTAAAAGAAAGTAAAGTGCTGCGAGCTGAAAAAGTTTGCTTTCATTTGTTTTGTAGTGGTTAGTTATTGGGTATTGCGACAAAAGCATTTCATTCATCAAAGTGATCATTGGCTTGTTTAGCAAAAACCGCATGTTATCTAAAAACCGACAACATGCTGTTTTACAATTACGAGCCGTTTTCGTCTCAGAAACTTTAGTAAGCAGGTCGTTTGGTCTCGTTGCCTCGCCGTGCGACTTGTCAGCAGCTGTTATAACCGAAAATCAAGATCGATAAAAAAGTTAACAGGTCAAGTCTACAGGATTTTAGGTACAAGTCTAAGCGAAACGCGACACGAGTTTGTTTACATAGAGCTGACCTGAAAGTATTGTTCGATCAACCGTCAAAGCCGAGAAGCAATATCTTAGGAACTTAACTATCAATTAAATATACCACGTGTTTTCAGATCATCTATCGCCAGGCAGTCAGTCCACCGAACTAAAAATTGAGAATGTTTTAGGGAGCAGTCATTAATTACTGGGAAGGTAGGCCGGTATTTTTGTAAAACCCTGGGCCCAAATACTTTGACTTCCCTACCCTCCCCCCCAAAAAAACGTAAGCCCAAAAAAACCTGACGCCCCCTAACATCTGAGCCCAAAAACTGCGACTCCCTCCTCCCTAACCACAACTTTTTTGTATTAAATCATTGTATATTACACTGAGTGCCACTGAATATGCACCTTTTAATATAGAACAGGCAGGCTGTCAGTTTTGTTACCAAATACAAAAGTCACCTAATTTTGTCATATTTTACTGTTTAATAGAGTGGCTTTCTTCTACCCGTGAACACACTTTAGCATATTAATAATACTAATACAATATTGAATTTTACGTTTTGTTTAACAGGTTAATGAAAACCTTTCTAACAAGTAGTTATAACTATTATTAAACCCCTATTAACAACAAATTGCAAGAAAACTAAGTAAGTTTTCTGTCTAATATTACAAATATAAAACTTCCTGATTCACTAGAAATGTGATTTTCTGCATACTGTCTACATGTCCACAGCTTTTGCACTATCCTCAAGGTTCTGCAAGTAGGTTCTTCAAGAAGACTGTGTTGGTCGAATCTTGGATACATTTAAATACATCCAAATACATCCCGTCTTATGATTTAGGCTTTTCTCAAGCACCTTTAGTTTCCGCTTGCTTCTACAACTGAATACCACATACCAAAGGTGACAAAAATTTGCCCGATTTGCTGGCCTTTGTGATATAAAGATTCCAAGAACATTTTTAAACTTGAAAAAATAGATATTCAGCGAAACGTTTTGCTTGATAGAGTAACATTGTTCGTCAACCGTGAGAGTGATTTTCCGAAACTTAAGGTTTCGTAAGCCTTTCAACATTTCACACCTGCTCTGTCTGTAGATAAGTGAAACCAATAATTTAGTGTCATATTATTGAATTGTTATAGACTAGAGGTACCCGCCACCAACTGTGATTATGAGTATTAAAAAACATTGAGAGCTGAGTAAATTTCACGTTCCAACGATGACTTTCTTTTCAGTATCATCAAACTCAGTCTAAAATTTGGCGCCCAAAATAATGTGACTGTTATGTTATGACCTTCGGTTGTCATTGTTTGCGCATGCGTGATTTTCTTTGTGCTTTTGAGGCGGATGCGCCATGTTGGATAAAGGAGTTTCGAACCGGTAGAAATACTACTTTTAGTGTTTACCTTTGTTATTGTAACATTACAATGAACCCCCCCCCCATTCCCAAATGAGAGCCAAAAAAATTGTGACCACAGGAACCCCATCAGGATTAGAAACAAGAGTGACTTGAGTTGAGGGGGGGGGG
>JAOBAT010016680.1:0-32129 GCA_026413305.1 Hydrozoanthus tunicans | reverse complement strand
CTCTCCTTCTGACCCCTCCCCCCCCTCCCCTCCCTATGAGCCTGGTATGTAATTAGTTAACAGTGTTAAAAGTCTTAACCTGTCCAAAACAATGAAGTATAATCCAAAAATTGTCAGTGAAAGCAATTTGTAACATTCAATAGAATCGCTGTTTTACATTATTTTTAGGTCCCATTTTATAAAAACTAAGAATGGAAAGCCTTTATACATTTATTTCACAAATCCACAATCTCAGAGTTTACGACGGTCTTTTTGAAAGTTGAATGACGATCAACTGTTTTCTTACAAATTATAAACACTTCAGCATTTTATTTTATCTGCGTGACTTCTCTTGAATTGCCTATACAGGTCGCAGACGTCCACGGCCCGTCCCTAGACCTCCAAGTAAGTGTTAATCAGATGCCAAGAATCTATCTTCTTCTTTTTGTGTTAAAACGATTTCTTTCAAACAGGATGAATTTCTAGTATCCTGGCTTAGATGAAGTAAGAAACTCTTCTTTTGTCTTCATAGAAAACATTTAATGGATAAACCGCCTCCGCGTGTCTTATATCGACCAATATAAGTCGAAGGCAAACTTGAACATTTGATTTTATACATGTGAAACTTTGAGGGAATTATTTTCTGTCACAGGCTTGTATTGCCAAAAAAAAATCGTACAGAAGATTATTTTTCTTAGATTGTTCTGAATAATTGCCATTATAATATTTTCTTTAGTTCTTAAATCCAAAAAGAAAAAAGAAATTTCATGGGTGTAAAATTAGAAGGCGGTATCAATCAAAACACCCCATTTATTACGCTTTTAGGCCAACTGTTCATTTTATGAACAATCTGCAAACTGCGAACGTTTTCCGCCGGTATAACAGTCGTGTTGAAGCATTTATCTACTAACTGAAAGGTTACTCACTACTTTGCTGTTACTCACTACTCTTTATGATTTGTTTTAGCTGTTCGGCCGCGAGCTGTGTACCCACTGACTAGGGTGTTCCGGGGACAGGAGAAGAGGAGACGAAACAGACCAGCCCGACTTGTGAATGTTAGGTATGCCCCAGGTCCTAACCGGAAGCGCGGAGGATCCGTTCAGTTCTACGGTAGACCAAACAGCTATGTAGAAATACCCAATCGTAGAAGAGGCAAGTTAGACACCAAGCGATCCATCACCATCCTAGCTTACGTATTGCATCAAGGCAGGAGCGGTCCTATTGTCCAGTATAACCCAGGAGCTTGGGGAGTACACCTGTGGATGGTCAGCCCAACTACACTCTTTGTACGTTTCACTAAACGTCGTGGTCTTCGCTTTTCGGCACCTCTTGCTTCTGCAAGATACTTCAGGCGAGGGAGATTCAACTTGGTGGGAGCCACGTACAATTCTAAGAGTGGCAGAGCCAAACTCTTTATCAACAATCGATTTGTCGCTAATCGATATGTTGGTCGTTTCCCATTGGCAACGCAGTTCCCAGTGAGACTAGGAGCCCGCCGCGGCGACAGGCGATACTTTCGCGGACGCATTGCCTGTGTGCAGATCTTCGACAAAGCTTTAACTGCTCGTCAGATCCGAAGAAACAGAAAGAATTGCTTCCGGCGACGTGGACCAGTTCGACCCGGTACTAGCTAAGTCTATTTATGTTATTTCTTGATAAACACTGAAATGATTAAGAGGGGTCTGGTACCTTAACAGAAACACCACCACCAAACTTTTAAGAAAATAAAAATATACGGTAGCCAAAATAATATGCACGCTTATTGTCAGTTTTTACAAGCGTGTTTGGTTGGTTTGGATACAGATCAGACAATGTTTTGAAATGGAAGTTATCACGCAGACAATTTCTTAATCATATATACACAATGAGTTATTATAATTAAAGACAAGAAATCAAATCGATACAGCCAAGTTTAAATAACTACAGCAAATCATTGATATAGCTGCAACAAGACGTTTTCATATTCTTTTACCAACTGAGAAGTCTTTTAATCTCTGATTTTTTATTCTAAACAAAGCATACACCTTTTTCAAAAATGGCGGTGACTTTGATATTCTTTTGTGTGTGTTCAGGTTAGCCTGTCTGGCCTCGCTTGGGTAACATGTTCATTTGAAAGGTTTTAACTCGAGAGCGAGGCTCGCCAGGTTAATATGAATACACATAAAAGAATGCTACAATCTTGCAATTGACGTCAGTTCAATGCAAACATTTTTTTTTCTTGAAGAAAACAGGAAACAAAATATACCGCCTCCTGACTTGCTTGGTTTTGTTTCTTTCTCTAGCAGTGCGACCAGCTGGCGTTTATCCGCTGAACAAGAAGAACCGTGGGCGAGACACCAGCAACAGAAGAAACCCGCCAGGAATCCTTGTCAACGTCAGGTCCGCCCCAGGTCCCAACCGTCGACCTGGTGGAGCTATAAAATTCCGTGGCAAGCCAGTTGGATACGTCAGGATTCCCAACCGCGGTAGACTGGTTACGAAAGGTGACTTGACCTACATGCTGTGGGTATTCCCAACAGGCCGCCCAGGATTGTTGATCAGCCACGGATTCACTCTCAGAACTGACAAATACAGAAGAATCAGGCTAAGCATCAATATACTTCGTCGAGTATATGTTAGACCAGCTCTTTCAAGTCGCAGACTTCCCCTAAGGCGTTGGAGTCTTGTTGCAATCACTTACCGAAGACGAACAAGAGTTGCCAGTTTGTACGTAAACGGCCGATTGTGGTCGCGGAAGAGATTTGGTTACAAACCCTACACCAGATCACCTGTGTACATTGGAGGGTTCCCCAAGCGTCCGAGTGGCTTCAGCGGACGAATTGCATGCGTGCAAATCTACAAAGCAGCTCTTTCGGCGAGACAAATTGTTCGTTCCAGCAAGAGATGTTTCCGTAAGTTGAATATATAGAATTTGTCTCTGTATAAAAATAGAGAATGGAGCCTTCATTTCTAGAACTTGGTGTTTGATTGGTTGCTCTAACGTAATCTTAACATAACTTATACATTTGTTCTGAAATTTCGTTACATCATCAATTGTCACTTCTTCATCGTCTTCTCCACATTATTTTGTTTTAGTTCCTTAGTTTTATCACTGTTCTTCGACTTTTCCCTTGTTCTCATCTGTTTTGATTTTGTTATTTTCAGTAGAAGATAATGTCTGGAAAGGACTGTTTTGTAATTATTAATTTTTGCACACCACTTGAATCCCTCTATTGAGCCGTGTTGCGTGTATTGTTGATAAGATTTTAATTAAGTTTTAATATTTGCGTTTAGGTAAAAGACCTGGACCTCCCGGCCCGAGAGGTGAGCGAACAGATACTTGTGCTCCTATGTAACACTTCTTAAAGTTTAATAAAACAATCAAATCTTAACTTTAGTAATTGAGGCGAATAATTGGTTCCTGAACTTCGTGAACTATTCTTTAGAACTCAGAGCTTGGCCCTTTTTTTCCAAAAAGCCAAAACAGATGTTTACCAAAAATACCACGTAATTATAATGGAATCCTAATAGTTCATACCTTCAAGGGAGATAAAAAAAACCTTCAAAAAATCTGGAGTTTGAGTTTTTGAGGGTGCGAATTATCGGGAGTTGACTTTACACTTAGGAGGTAAAGATTTGTTTTCTGATAATGTTGAGAATTTTATGGTTCGAATATTTTTTGTGAAAACGATCTGGGTTAAAAGAACAAAATCCGATTTTCAGGTTAGTTTTGTGAATTAAGGTTGCTTATATCAAACTCTTTTGATAAACCAATAATATCCTCGTTGTTTAAACTGAATATGTCTTCAACTCTCATTCGTAGCTGCTTTGTTCATCTAAGTTTTCATTTCACAGAAACTAACAATTATGCAGAATAAGAAAACCCTATATATGATAAAAATCAGATTTTACTCGATTCAGACAAATTTAGGTTTAGGAGCGAAAAAATCTGCAGGGTGCTGTTCACGATGTACACGAGATTAATTCAGTGTAAAAGAACACATGTTCTTTTAATGCACATTTTGGAACGCGCCATTGTTAAGATAACTTACAGTTTTCTATCAAGAAGTTCGATTGTTTTTTAGTTTGTGTTGTTGCGAGTCATTTTTTCGCAATAGCATCCCTAACTTGTAATTTCTACGAATAATTTATTCATTCCCACCTCTTATGGTCTAGTTCCACGACCTTCTGGCGTTTATCCGCTGAACAAGAAGAACCGTGGGCGAGACACCAGCGGGAGAAGAAACCCATCAGGAATCTTAGTCAATGTCAAACCTGCCCGAGGTCCCAACCGTCGACCTGGTGGAGCAGTGAGTTTCCTTGGCAGGCCAGCTGGATACATCAAGATTCCTAACCGCGGTAGACTGGCCACGAAAGGTGACTTGACCTACATGCTGTGGGTATTCCCAACAGGCCGCCCAGGATTGTTGATCAGCCACGGATTCACTCTCAGAACTGACAAATACAGAAGAATCAGGCTAAGCATCAATATACTTCGTCGAGTATATGTTAGACCAGCTCTCTCAAGTCGCAGACTTTCAATTAGGCGTTGGAGTCTCGTTGCAGTTACTTATCGCAGACAAACAAGAGTTGCCAGTTTGTACGTAAATGGCCGACTGTGGTCGCGGAAGAGATTTGGTTACATGCCCTACACCAGATCACCTGTGTACATTGGAGGATTGCCCAGGCGTCCAACTGGCTTCAGCGGACGAATTGCATGCGTGCAGTTCTACAAAGCAGCTCTTACGGCGAGACAAGTTGTTCGCTACAGCAAAAGATGTTTCCGTAAGTCTTCCTTGAGTAGTTTGTATTATATGTCTTTTAAAGAATATGCTAATACTGTGAGCCAGCGACAATGTTCTTGCTTACTATCGAACTTAATCTTTGTTTTGTATTTTACATGCAGGTAAACGGCCCCTCCCTCCCCCAAGAGGTTAGTAAATTTTGTCATGGTAACTAAACAGTATTATGCAAGGATTAAACTTTTTTATTTTTTTGGATTGACGTCTTGCTTTGCGAGTTATGTGTCATAGGCACGTGTCGGATTAACGTCTTTTGCTTAGAGCTGGTCATATGTTTGCTTTATGGGTTGTGTCTTATCGGGTATGAAAACTGCGTAATAAGGTTATTGTTTTTAATTTGGTGAAGACTTTATGTAGAAGCAGAAATTTAATATCTAGTAAGGTAAATTATTATTTCAACCTATACCTCTCAAACCTAAGTCTTTCTTGTGTATTTAATTTCTAGTTCCAAAACCAGCTGGACTGTACCCGCTGAACAAGAAGCATCGCGGTCGCGACACAAGTGGTAGAAGAAACCCGCCAGGAATCATCATCAATGTTAGACCTGCCCGAGGCCCACAGCGTCGACCAGGTGGCGCGTTTAGTTTCCCAGGCAAACCTGTTGGATACATCAAAATTCCAAACAAAGGTGGATTAAATGCAAGAGGAGGTGACCTTACCATCATGGTGTGGGTATACCCCACAGGCCGCCCAGGATTGATCATTAGCCACGGCCTGGTTGTCAGAATTGACAGATACAGGAGATTATCGCTTGGTATTAAACTGCGTGTACGAAGACGCATAAGGCCTGTTATTTCACGTCGAAGGTTACCCATAAGGCGTTGGAGCTTCATCGCAGTTAAATATAGAAAGCGTTCGTTTGATACTCTGCTGTTCTGGAACAACCGTCTCATTTTGAGGAAGGTGTTTGCACGAATGCCGCCTGTAACTAGCGGACCGGTATACATCGGAGGATATCCAAGAGCTCGCAGTGGCTTTAGTGGACGAATTGCTTGCCTACAAATTTTCAAGTCCTCTCTTACGAGGAGACAGATCGCACGTCGCTCAACGAAATGCTTCCGTAAGTATCGTTAGGAATGTTTTTGAGACTATTTCTTCCTTGATTTTACTGAATTATTAATAGTTTCAAACTAGCAGGGGCAACGGGCACTATATTTTTCTTTATATTTAGCTTCTTTATGTAAAAGATTTTGGTAGAAACCACAAGAACCTGGCTTCTAAGCAAAGATTCTGGTAGAAAACAAAAAAAAAATTGGCTTCCATGTTAAGATATTGATAGACGATAGATAGATAGATGTTTTTAAAACGCTTCGTTTATCTTTTTAATTTACAGGAAGAAAACCAGTTCGGCCAGGCGGAAGAGGTAAGATTGAGATTGGATTTTATTAATAAGATGACGAGTTTTTAACTCACAGCTCAGGAGTTAAGTCGGAAAACATGACATTGCTAAGATCTTCCAAGGCTTACGACTTGTAAATGTCTCACCGCTTGTAAATATTGTAGCTGAATCCTTCTCATCAATAAGCTTGTTCTGAATCTCAGAAACACCTGTTCGCATAGGAATAAAATGAAATATATACCAAACTTAAGAAAGGATCATTAAAGAATTCCCATCCCGCCTCATTGCGTTCCTTTGTTTAAGTTTCATGAGTTTTACATTTTATCTCAACGCGCGCATATGTTTCCGAAATTCCGAACTTTCTTATCAGAAGGCCTGCCAGGATTAGAACCCAAACCTCCTAAACGTCAGAATGGCGTCCGGCAGAGTGATCGAAGTGGTTTGTTTGATTGATCGGTGTCAGTTGACCAATGATAATCATTGTTTGATAAGAAGCACTCGATTTGAATACTCAAGCTACGGCATAGCGTTGTATCTCTTAGACCTTACTCTGCGTTGGTTAGCTAATCGATTAAAGTTGTTAAAGAAATTACAGATTTCCATGGCCAGAAACTATACTTAACAGGTTTTTAACATCTGGTATGATAATCAAGACAAACTTGAAGTTATCTTGGTAAAAAATGTCTAAATTGTTTTCTGGTGTTCCTTTTAGTTTGCAAGTCCAAGATCGATCTCGGTTTCTTGATTGACGGCTCTGGCAGCATCGAGCACTACGGGCGAGGAAATTTCAGGCGAATTCTTTTGTTTGTGAAAGCTTTGATTAACTCGTTCAGCATCTGCAAGCGACGAGCACGAATTGGAGTTGTACTCTACTCCACTCGTCCTATGGGCATCTTCCGATTTGGTCGTTACTGCAGTAAACACGGAATCTTCAGGGCCATCAATCGTATCAGGTATGTATGCAAAATATGTGTCTGACCGAATTTAAAACAGTGTTACTCTCAAAAATGTTCCTTAAAACTGTGATCAAGCAACTGACAAACACAAAACGAAAAAATCTCCATTTGTTAAATGAAACGAAATTTACTAACAAATTACTTCAGTCTTACGGAGAATACATCAATGCAAAATTGGCCTTTTGCCGGCTAAACCGTTCGATGTGATGTCGCTCACCATACCACAACTACCATCAGCTTTATTATTATTATTATTATTATTATTGTTGTTGTTGTTATTAAAACTGTTATCATCTTCCCAAAGGTACCCAAGGAGAGGCACCAAAACCGGAAGGGCGTTGACGTACACGAGTAACTTCCTCTTTAGACGCACACGAAGGCGAGCAAAGAAAGTCCTAATAGTAATGACAGATGGCAAGTCACAAGACAGCGTGCGTAGACCAGCGAGACAGCTCCGCCGTAAAGGTGTTGAGGTGTTTGCTGTGGGTATTGGAAGACGTTACAACCTTCGACATCTCATTGAGATTGCCACTGACCGCAGACACGTTTACACCGCAGGATTCCGAAACCTGTTTTCGTTAATAAGAGTGCTTAAGACAAAAACTTGCCGAAAAGGTGGTAAGTTAACTCGCTTGTATTACGCAGTTCTATTAGTATAATCACCATTAAAGCAAGACTTGTCTTTACGGGTTAGTCCGATTTGAAAATATCTTATGGATTAGTTCGCCCTCGTTAGCTGAGGTCATAACAAACGTTTGTACGGAAAGAGTTGTCGTTTGCTCAATTTTATTGTATTCTGATAGTTCTTAAATTCTTCTTAAAAACTATAAATATAATCTGCTTAAACTTAGTTTTTAGATATGTTTATTTGCACCCAGGTTTCTCATTTCTTGGGTCTTGACAAATTTTTTTCCTCGGCTAGGGTCAAGTCCCCCTGGACCAAAACCAAGGCCAGGTATGTATGCATAAATTGTAGGAGTTTGCGTTTGCAATAAAATTACTGGAATATGGACTAAAAATTTTTAAAAAAGGGTATTGCAAAAGTTGTTTGAAATAACGGTGTTGAATTAGTAACTGAATTAATGGCTGAAAAGCTTACTTAGAGTGTATTCATCTTTACAGCTCTTCGAGTCGTATATCCGCTAAACAGGAAGTACAATAAGCGTGAAAAACGCGGCCGAAACAGACCTGCGTACTTTAGAGGAGTGGCATATAGAAAAGGCCCCTTCGGCGTGCCCGGTAGTGCTCTGGAGTTCTGGGGAAATGCTCACAGCTTTGTTGAAATCCCTAAAGGCAGAGGAATAGACACGGTACAGGACACCACAATTATGGCTTGGGTACTCCACAAGGGTAGATCAGGACCCGTAATCCATTTCAACCCGGTCGGATGGGGAGTCCACTTGTGGATGGTGAGACCGAATGTAGTCTTTGTGCGCTTCACAGCCCGTGGAAGCCTAAGGTCCACATCTCATCTTGCCTCAAGACGCTATTTCCGCAGCCGTCGCTGGAATCTCGTGGCCGCCACTTACAATTACAAGACTGGTATAGCAAAATTATTTATCAACTACAAGTTTGTAGCCTCGCGCCGAATCGGAAGGATACAACTGGCAACCAATTATCCAATCAGGCTTGGAGCCCGCCTTGGTGATCGCCGCTATTTCAAAGGAAAAATATCATGTGTACAGATCATTTCTGCTGCTTTGTCTGCTCGTCAGATTCGACGAACTGGAAAATCATGCGTGCGACGTAAGTGCGGGATCTGTCTTCCTCACTTACATTATGTTTCAAAATAAACACTGAGAATATTGTACCAAGATTACAACTCAGTGTGCTTCCTATAACGACTTTGTATTGTTTATTAAAGATTCGTAATTTTTTACCTTAGAATGATCAAGATTAGAGCAAGATACTTTTTCTCGTCGCCCAGTCTGTTCTGTAAGTTACGGACCGGAAGTTTATTTCATTGTTTTGGCCAAAGCGGGAATGCACAGGCCGTGAGAAACAAGAAGAAACTAAAAAATTACGTTGCTTACTGAGCGTAAGGCTGATAAGATAATCACCACGTACCTTCTATTTAACGTTTAACATTTGTACTACTAGTTAGAGTTTTTCATTTTGCGAAGGTGCAAGCCAAACATTAGGTTCATAAAAAACGGCAACGAGTAGTCTAATTAATAAAGGTAAAGGTAAAGGTATCTTTATTTAACGTCAGTAGTTCCATCAGCTCTCAGAGAGTGCTGGTATCAATTGAAGCCAACGGTGCGCCCTTTACCCCCTTCCCTCTGTCAGTGCTCCGTTTTACGGGTATTCAAAGCTACAGCTACACTGATCAGAAGAAAGTCGAAACAGACGTGCAGCCACCGGGAATCGAACTGGGGACCTCTAGCTCCGAAGGCCGCGCACTAACCAAATGAGCTATACGCCTGTAAAAACATAGTAGAAAACATTTAGTACACTACCATCAAATTTTACTTGATTAAAACGGGTATTTAAAGAATCTGGCGGTTTTTTTTTTTGTTTTAAAACACAGGCAGTTTCGCTACTCGATTTCTATTGCTGAGTAGAAAAAGCAGTCTCACGTTTTTTAACTTAAAGATCTGATAACTGCGCTAGGAATAATGGGTGAATGTGCCAGTCGTCGCAATTTTCATTCATTTCCATTCTCGTTTTACAGGTCGTCCAAAGCCACCGCCTGGCATTCGTAAGTATATTAACACTTTTTTCTTTATACTATAAGTCCTACCTCTAAGTAGCCAGAAATGACTGGAATATCGAGAAAATGCCATCTTACAGATGAACAACATGTACAGAGGTCCCAGAGCACATTGTTCGGCATTAGGGAGACTAGTTAGAATGTTCTTACATAGTTACTCACCTGTCAGTTTGCACTTTCTGTGTAAAAAATAAGCGGAGAAAAAAGATGATGAACATCGTGGTACAAATTTTCTTGTTTATGTAGGGAACCTGTGTAAACATAGAGATTCCCCGCGTGGTCGTATTAAGTTTTAGCAATAACCGCAGTAACATAAGGACAGGAAAGATTCAATCTAAGCAATACGTCTAACTTAAAGACTTTCAAAAGCATATGTTTCAACTTTTATTTTTCTGTCTTAGTTACTATATACTTGGTTTAAGATTTTAAATTTAAATTGTCGTTTGTAATGCGCGCTTGATCATCGTAAGAAAGCGTGCGATATAAGTGTATTAATTATTATTATTGTTAATATTATTGCTTCTACAGTGCTGCCGCCACTCGCCCTTTACCCTTTCAACCGAAGGAACAGATTCCGAGAAGCTCGAAGACGAGGACCGACTGCTCGTGGTCGGGGAATTCGATTCGCCCCAGGTCCTGACAAAAGACCCCGCGGCTCAATTTACTTCTTTGGCAGGCAAAACAGCTACGTTGAGATTCCAAACCGAGCTGGAGGCAGTTTAGACGTCGACAGACGCGGCGGCTCGATAACTCTGGCAGCTTGGGTATTTAACAAGGGCGGCGCCGGTCCTGTTATTCACTATAACCCCAACAACTGGGGAGTACACCTGTGGTTTGTCACTTCCAATGTGGTGTTCGTGAGGTTCACGAAACGCGGACGCCTCCGTTCGACGGCGGCGCTTGCGTCGCGTCGTTACGTGAGAAGAGGTTGGAACTTCGTTGCTGCAACATACCGCCGCCGCACCGGCACTGCGAAATTATTCATTAACAACAGATTCGTTCTTAGTAAACGAATTGGTAGGATCAGGCTTGCAACCAACTACCCTGTCAGGCTTGGAGCCCTCAATAGGGACAAGAGGTACTTCAAGGGTCAGATTGCTTGTGTGCAGTTCTTCAGCAGGGCTCTCACAACGTCGCAGCTGCGTCGTCAAAGCAAACTATGCCTCAGAGGTGAGGGGACAGTAGCTTTTGTATCATAAGTTGTGCACACTGAGAAGAGTTTGTCACAGGATTTCAGCTTTTAGTTTACTTAACTTGATATTTTTTAAGTGCTGTCAAAGTAAAACTGCAAAGGTTTTAAAATCTCGCAGCTGTTACAATTTACAATTTGAGGAATATTGTAAGATTTACATCGTGAAATGATTGAACGTACTGGTGTTTTGGACTCTAGTTCTTTGTCTGGTTGTCATGGTAATTAGCCCTGCATTAGGACTATTCGTCTTTTGAACAACTCGGCCCTTGCTTCTCAACCGATTTTATAACAAGGGATTTTTGTGATTGGCGGATGAGTTCAAACCTCTTGTTTTAAACCCAGCCTCCCTTTCCCAACACAGTACCACAAAGTGACACCTTTGATGGCATTAAAAGGTTTTACAAAAATATTTTTTCTTACACAATTGCTATAGAATTGGTAAGTTCTGAGACGCTTTTTTTTCCCCTTTTTTGTTTTTTTTTGTTTTATACTTGTTTATTTTTACGTTTTTCGCATTTAGGTCCCGCCCCAGGCCCCGGACCCAGGCCAGGCAAGTTTATCATCCAATACTTTGGCTGCTACAGAACCAGAAGACGAGTTGCGGGAGTTCGACTCGCCAACTTGCGCCGCTTTGGAAGACGCGCTGTGTTTAAATGTGCCTTGCTAGCTTTACGACGACGATACAAGGTGTTTGCTTTGGGCAATGGAGGAACGTGCTATGCCACTCGTAACTTAAGGTCTTACATGTTATATGGAAGGACACGGGGATGCCGAAATGGCCTTGGAGGCAGACTGAAGATCAACGTCTACATCATCCGCAAGAAAAGTACGCTATTTTAATAGTTTTGGTTCGACATTAAGAGTTTTAACCGCTGGTCATTTTGGTTTTTAATATTCGTTTAATTCCGTTATTATTTTTAAACTTCCAGAGCCCGTTGGACCCATTCGTCCCCACCCAGGAGGAAGAGGTACTAAAAGTAACATACATTAAGTATAATTAACATTATTAATATACGGATCGAACGGCTGTGATAAACATAACTACATAAACTTTATACTGATGGGGCGGCAGTGTTAAAACTCAAATTTTCAACCGCAATTGAAACAGTCTTTGACTTGTAAGACTTTCGTAACGTTTTAAAGTCTGTGTTTTTCTATCTGTTTTGTAAACGGATCTGAAAAGTTGATATGTAGCAGAAACAGAATACCATAGACACTTACACTAATTCTTGGTTTTGTTTGTACTGTTGTAATCGTTGTAATAATGGTATATATGATAGTATGTTAATAGTAGCTATGCATATTCAAATCTTGTTTTTTGTCTTTTGCCTTTGTTTTCATTAACCTATTAGTCTTTTATTGTTGTGTCACAGTTAAGCAGTTTTCCATTACTATATTAGCATGTAGTGAAGAATCTTACCTCTAGTTTGACCTTATAATGCTGTCGATATGACAACGAAACGTTATTCAATTGCTTACCGAAAGTTTCGTTCATCAAGAAAACGACTTAACAGAAGACATTTTTCCTTCTCAGTTTGCAGAATTCGCCTTGATCTTGGCCTTCTTCTTGATGGATCAGGAAGTATTGAAAAAGCGGGAAAAGGCAACTTTAAGAGAATCTTGAACTTCGTAAAATACTTGGTGTCCTCTTTCGTCATATCTCCACGTGCCACACGCGTGGGCGTCGTGTTATACTCATCCAAGACGTACCCTGTCTTCGGGTTCAGAAGGTAATATTACGGCCTCAATATACTTTTCTATTCGATTCATTTCTTTATAATCTAGAACTTTTTTCCCGAAACAAAGTGTTTATGATGACATACTGGTTATTCTATACTTAAACGAGGAAGAATTTGCCCAGTTGAAAAACGTTTAAAATGAATTGCGTTGTGAAGGAATTTAACTGTTCCGTTTTTAAAAATTTACGTCTTTTTGAAAGATTGGCTAGCCAATCAGGTTTTCGTACTCACGAACAACCAATATATATCGTTAGATAACATGTTAAACAGCAAAAAACAACCTTGTTCACTGAGATAAGTTAAAGGTTAAACCAAACTTTCTTTGTACATGATATGTTCTCAGGACTTATCTTGATTTTCTTTGACACGTGATCTGCTAGTACCGGATGGTATCACTAGATACTACCCAGTATTCTACTTTTTCATTACATTTCTAAATCATAAAGTGACAATTAACAAAAACACGTAGGTAGTGCCTACGTTAGCAAACCAAGTGACTTCGTAAAACACGGCACTAGTTTTTATAGTATACAAGAATATGTAATTGGTACATCTACTCAATTATTGATATAGTGCAGTTTAGAGCAAAGAGTACATTACGTAACTAAATAGGCTAAATCCTTTCTCGAGCCTAAGTGGCTCATTGGGCCGGCGCTTATCTCCGGTTTCTGTACTGTTAAGCGGATGAGAATCTTTGACTCCCTCTGGATAGGACACTAATCTAACGCAGGTTAGTCCCCCGCAAAACTGGTACTCATACGACTGAGACAAAATCAGGTAAAGTGGTCTGACCGGGGCTTGAACTTGCGACCTAAGGATTACGAGTCGAACACGCTAATACGTACACTGCGTAGTGTCTGAAGTATTCATTTTCATGTTTTAGGTACCGCAACAGGAGACAAGTTCTTCGTGCCATCGGGGGCATTCGCTACCCACAGGGAGGCACAAAGACCGGCCAGGCTCTGTACTACACACTAAAAACACTGTTTGCACGTGCTCGCCGTAACGTTCCTAAGGTACTTGTCGTACTAACGGACGGAAAGTCTCAAGACAGCGTCAGCGGACCAGCAAACAACTTACGACGCGCAGGTGTCGAAGTATTCTCAGTCGGCGTCGGTAAGAAATACAGGATCAGTCAGCTAATGAACATGGCTTCCAAACGAAAATCAAGGCACACTCTTACGGTGAACTTCAGGAATTTAAGATCAATCGTGCGACTAGTTAAAGCAAGAATCTGCAGAGTGCGACGGCCGAGACCACAAATATGGCACTACAAATGGGTAGGCTGCTTTAAGGACCGCCGTAATAGGGCTGTGGGTAGAATGGTTGCCAACTATCGAAGATACAAAGACGCTGTTAGAAGGTGTGCTTTGAAGGCACATAGAGCTGGATACAGGTTGTTTGCCGTTCAAAATGGCGGACAGTGCTTTGTTGGAAGGCGGTCGAGGTACTGGAAGTATGGGCGTGCAAGGAACTGCAAGAATGGAAAGGGTGGGCCATGGGCCAACGACGTTTACGTTATCAGAAATGGTAAGCTTTGTCATTGATATCAATAACAGGGGTAACAATATGAACAAGTTAGGTCACATGACAATCAGTAACCTGATGAAAGCCGCAACGTCGTAAATGTTGCAGAAAATTTTTATTTCCAGAAAGCAATTTATTTTATCTTTCAAATGGTAACAAAAGTTTTGGTTATAAAACAGTGATGAGTGATTAGAAAACATCATCGTAAAAATATTTTACTCTCAACTTCCTAGATCCTAGACTTGTACGCTATAAGAAATTACCTCATTTAGCTTAGCTAATTGTCATTTTATCCCTTTAAGGTCCTTATCGCCCAAGACCTAAACCGGGTCCCAAGCCAGGACCAGGTAGGTTTATTCATTTTGAGATTTAACGACAGCAACAAGGTGCAACAATGTATGCAACGATTTTAAAGTTGAATTTAGGTACACGATAATGTTTCAGTTACGCGCCACGTTCCAGTAAATGTTTAGTTTCACCTCCCGCAAGTAGTCCTTAGAAGGACCCTTTCAATGGCTATGTCTGTTGTTTCGTCAATCTACAACGATTCCAATCCCTTTGTTGTTTTACATCATCTCGGATATATGTAACTCCTTGCGAAACTTGAGTATAGACAACCGCCACTCGGTCAGACCAGTTTTACTTCCGTACGGGAGGCCCGGGTTCGATTCCCGACACCGGACCTTTACCCCATGGTCTCAGACTTTCTCTAGATAGATAGATCATCGGTCCAAGTTAGGCTCAAAATCATCCAAAGATTATGGCTTGGCAGCAGATTTTCAAAAAATGCAAATTCGCCTGAACCACTATTGACGTTATTAGTTGAAAACATTAATTGTTAATACCTCGAGAGCCTTAGAAGATCTTGACAATTTCTTTTCACCGCTGTTCCTCATTTACCAAGGTCTATTCACTGAAGTAATGACATTTTTCATTTCATAGGCACTTCAAACTTTACGACAGTTAGAACTTTTATAACTAATTTCTCTCCTTCTGTTTCGCACCTTTAGGCCGCATTTTCCCTAGAGCTGTTTACCCTTTGAACCGAGTGTATAGAGGCAGTGAGATACGGCGACGAAGTTCCAACCGAGCCCCGTTCAGCAATGTCCGTTTCATTCGTGCCCCTAGAAGAGTAGGGGGCAGCGCTATGGAATTCCTTGGTCGCAGCAACAGCTACGTACAGCTCCCCAACTATCGAAGGCAACTAGACACAGTTAACTCCATTTCTATTATAGCTTGGGTGAATCACAAGGGAAGGGCTGGTCCGATACTGAACTACAACCCCAAGGGTTGGGGCGTCCATTTCTGGATGGTTTCACCAAAAAAATTGTATGTACATTTCACAAAGCGAGGCAACCTGCGATCTACTCGTCCAGTTGTTGCTTATATGCGCAAGGGAAGATGGCACCTTGTAGCAGCTGTTTATGATCACGTATCAGGAAAAGCTAAACTTTTTGTCGATGGACGTTTTGTCGCTAAGAGGCACATTGGTCGCATACGACTT
Source organism: Hydrozoanthus tunicans (assembly GCA_026413305.1). Lineage (NCBI taxonomy): Eukaryota > Metazoa > Cnidaria > Anthozoa > Zoantharia > Hydrozoanthidae > Hydrozoanthus > Hydrozoanthus tunicans. The sequence goes on along the minus strand of JAOBAT010016680.1, from coordinate 16,399 downwards.
GCGACCAACTATCCAGCTCGAATCGGTGCTCGTTTAGGAGATAGGAGGTACTTCCGTGGTGCGATCGCTTGCATGCAGATATACGATCGTGCATTGACTCGACGGCAGATCCAAATCAGAGGCAAAGCCTGTGCACGTCGACGTAAGTTCAAATTTCTTTCCTTGCTGAACCGCCGCCTGGTTAGCCAAGTTGGTAAGGCGCCAGTCTGTCGTACGGGTGGCCCGGGTTCGATTCTCGGTGCCGGACCTTCACTCAGGGTCTTAAAATAACTTAGACCTTCGCGTCTTCTCGGATAAGGACGTTAAACCGTAGGTCCCGGGTGTCAGGCGTCGAAGGAGACCTCGAGTCCTATTGTCTGTTCTCCCGTGGCTCAATGAGTCAAAAATGTCATGAATAAATAAATAAACCCACCATTAAAAAGTTCTTAAATTATACGCGATGAGAATTGCTAATAGAAAATCCTGAGGCCTTAGTGTGTCTCCCAAGCCAATGGGATGCTCTGTTTCAATTTGAACGAACCGTGAGATATTTATTTGTTTTAGGTTTCAGTGAGAATGTTTTGACCGACTACTTGTTGATTTACATTTCAAACCTTTTGCACTTTGTGCACGGTTAATTCCAGTATAAGAAAAGACGAACACGGACATACAACAATGGCTTCATAACCAGGCTTTCTATTAAATATAACCATATATGTTTTGCTCTTTTTTTCAGGTCCTCGACCACACCCAGGCCCCCGTCCCTCTCCCATCCCTAGACCAGCAGGAAAAGGTTAGCTTCCAAAATATTTCTGATTTGGCAGATGATGCTTTTGTATTATGCTTGCAGTTTCTAAATATAACTGTAATTGTTTGTTCCTACAAATAGGCGTATTCGCTGCTTCTATTACTATACTACTGCTACTACTACTGCTACCCCAGCTACTCATACTACTATTACAACAACTGCTACTATTACTACTACAACGAAGACAGATCGATAATACCTTCTACTTCAATCGAATAACTGTCACCTCTCTTCTCTAAGCTCTTTTGGCTTTAGTAATAGCACTAGGGTAGTAACTCTTCCCATCCATTGTTACATTAACGAGTTGTTCTAATGTTGTTCCTTACAGTCTGTACCAAGCGCCTTGACCTCGCCTTCTTGATTGACGGCTCAGGTAGCATTGAGTACTACGGCAAAGGAAACTTCAAACGGTGCCTCTACTTCGTCAAGAAGATGATCGCTTCGTTCCACGTTAAGCCAGGATATGTTCGGGTTGCAGTTGTTCTCTTCTCGTCGCGGCCCCATCTTGTGTTTAACTTTAACTCTCACAAGTATAGATCTATCAGGGCAGTCGACCGTATCCGTTACCCTCGCGGGGGAACGCGCACTGGACGAGCCCTAAGATTCGTCCAAAGAAGGCTTTTCAACAAACGTGGACGCACTCGACGGGTTCTGATTGTTATGACAGATGGCAAATCGCAAGATCATGTAACTAGACCAGCGCTAATGCTGAAGCGGCGAGGAGTTAGGATCATAGCGTTGGGTATTGGAAGAAAGTATAGACCAGCGGAGCTGAAACACATTTCCAGCAGTAGACGTCACGTGTTCAGAGTTGGCTTTAGGGCTTTACGTAGAGCTGTACGTCAGATTAAGAGGACAGCTTGCGGAAGGAGAATCGGTAAGGGTTTTTTTTCACTTTTTAACAGGAGCAATAACACCAATTTATCGTTGGAATAATGTGACTGTCTGATCCGATGATCTGCAGAGTTTTCATTCTTATTTCGTTTTATTCCTTGTTCATATATAAAGCGCTTTTGATGACTTACATATAAGAAAGCACAATATCAAGTGAATTGATTATTAACATTATTATTAAAATTACTGTTGTTGTTGTAATTGTTATTATTATTAATTGTGTTATTACTGTAATAATTTATATTATTCTTTGTGCTTTATAATTGTTACGCACAACTAAGGTGTACTGACTCTTTCGTGAATAGCTGCATAATAAGGCCTGGTATTGCTATTTAAACTTAATTTTTATCTAACACTATGGATACAATTGTGTCCTTAATTGTGAAGAGTTGTGTTTTCAGTGGCAAGCGTAGTTTTAATTTTTTCGTTGGTTAAGACGCGAGGATTAATTTTGGCAAAAAAGAAAGAAACGTATATTGATAGTGTCTTTATTAAAACAAACAGTTTCTCGTTCCAAAAAGAACGACTTTTTCTGTCAACTCTGTCGTCAACCTGCTATTCTTACCAATCAGCTGTAGCTGTGTCACTAGTCGACCATAGCTAGGAGTTCTTAGAATTATGGCGTGTCAGGAAAAATAATATTTAAACTATTAGACACATAGAAAACGACAAAGAGTACTCTAGTTGTTTTAGTAGAAACCAGCCAGTTTACTTCCTTTAAGTTTAACCTGGTAAAGACAAGTCTTTTTAGAATCCGCCAGTGTTTTTTGTTTGAAAATACCGGCAGTTTCGCTCAATAGACCGGCAGTGAGTGTAGGTTAGCCAGCCACATTTCAGAATTCGCGATGGTTTGGTAGTTGGTCTCTTCTGTTGTATAGCTAGTACGTTTTAGACTCGAACGCGCGCTCTTATTGGCTAAATCGTGGTCACATGGATCAAATCTGGAAAATTGTTGACCAGCCGGTGAACATTGCTGCCGCGCTGACACGTTTGAGAGCGGGAAAATCTTTTTTCAGGCTTCCTTTGTTTATGCTATATAACAAAATCTCGTCTCGGGAAACATCGAGGCTCAAGTGAAACAAACCAATGTCCCGAAGAAGTAGTCGCTTAATGTGTAACGTCAATTGGTGTGGGAAAAGGTTTAACGGCCAGTTGTGTTTCGTTGTAGCGCTTGCCTACCGTCGTCCAGCTATCTCAACGTTCCGGCGACGGCGCAAAGGGTCGAGAAGAAAAGGGAGAGGAAGAAGGCCTGATGATCAGTCAGCTGACGTTTCAGGTATAAAATTAAAACGAAATAGCGATCTTGTGGGCGATTAATAACTTCCATTCAAGCTAGGAAAGAAAGCGCCCTTCAAGTTGAGTGATCAGAAAAAATTCTGAGTCACTAACGGGAATCGAACCCGCAACCCTCTGATTACCGGTCAGAAGCTCTACCCACTGAGCTACAGAGACTCACATGGGGAGCTGAGTCACAGGTTAAGTTCTTGTAGTCTTTAGTCAGTTCAATGATGGTGTTTTATGATTTGTAAAATTCCATTCGTACCAGTTCTTGCAGCTGTAAACAGTCATTGGCAAATATTTGAACATAAGTTAGTGATTCTTTATAACTTTTTGTAACACTACTGAATTATCATCTAGATGAGGATCAAGCCGACATCGCAAACCATCCTTCAAATGATGAACCTAGCCCGAAAGAGGAAAACACTTCTGAACCCAAGCCGACCGAGAACAAGGCGTCCGAAGATAAGCCGTCTAAGGAAACCGCTGCCGATAAAGAAGTAAGTGTCGCGGGCGCTGCCCCAGTAGCTCCGGAGAAGAAACCCAAAGCTGCAACGCTTACAGATATGGATCCAGAACCAGTTAATGACGGCGCAGAACTTTTTGGTATCGACACGCCTGGAGTTGAGAGGAGCAAAATAGGTTAGAATTACCTTTGTTACCACGACTGTTCTCGTTTTGTGCTGTTTCAGCCACGATTCATTGTTGATTGGCTTGTAATTGTTTTGTGTTCTTGGCCTCACTCAAATCATAAATTTGCCGTTACAACAAACGCTAAATTATTATTTCTCTGTTCGTTTCAGTTCAAAAAGGATACGAGAATGCGGACTTCTACTGGCCTTTCGATGTCTCTTTCAAGAGTGAAAGCCCTGACGTTGTTCACGCACAGAAGGCTGAGCTGAAGAATGGGGCCCTGATACAGAATACACCAGAACGAGGTGCCGTTGCTGTTTCCGGCAAAGTAGGAGCCTGGATCTCACTTGGAGACTTTAAAGGTAAAATGAAGATGGCGAGCAGCAGAAGAATTTATTTATTACTATTTAAAATATTTTAGTAGCCCGTTGGAAAAATCTTTTTTTTCGTTTGCGCCGTTCGGGAATAAAATGATATAATTCTTTTTTAAAAGGACGTTTTCGGGGAGTTTCTTCTCTCTCAGCAATATGTTTCTGTTGTTGCTACCGTTGTGCTGGGGTATTGTAGCTCGCCGTGTTAAATACAAAGTACAGATTGATGGCTGACAAACAAGCTAATATATAATTTTAAAAAATGGTCCTTACCTTTTTTTCGAGTATTATATTACAACCACTCACCTACATGTACATTCATATTAATAGAAAAAAAACAATTATTTGCACCTACAGAAGCAAAATGAACTGTTGATCATTTTTTCAACCTTTTTTTACAAAATTAAGTTTCTGACTTCTGGTTTAGAATTCGAGGCACTTTCTAAGGACATTACTTTGTTTTTTATTGAAGGAAAATGCTTCAGCGACCCTAACATGTGTAAACACAAAGGACTGACCGTTTCAGCCTGGATGAAGATCGACAAGAACTCGCTAAAAACTAAATCCAGTTCCTATCTCATGTCGAGCGGCGGACAGACTACAAAGGCCCGAGGATTTGCGCTGCTACACCTGAAAAACCAGTTCATTCTCATTCTCAGCACAAAAGACAAGCAGTGGAAGCTAGAAGTACCAGCTCTTCCTGACAACTGGTTCAACCTCGCCTTTACTTGGGAAAACCAAGGCCTTCTTAAGCTCTTTGTTAACGGTCAGCCTGTAACTAGTGCCAAGCCCATGTCGGTGTCTAGGCCCCAGGACTCTTTCACTGAGTTCTTCCTCGGCCGACCCAATAACTCGCCAAAACCTGACTATATGCTACCAATGGAAACTGACCAACTTGCACTGTGGGAACGCGCCCTGTCAGACCAAGAACTGAAATATTTGGTTTCCGAAGGTACGTCAATTGAAATATTTGGATTCTCTTAACAGAAAGCCAAATAACGATACAGACAAGATGTTGCGCAGTAAACTAACAGCGATGTGAAATATATTAATAGAAGTATTTAGCTTTTTGACCGCATCAAGTTTTTCTGTTAAATCTAATTTTTTTTACTTCGCCAAATTCGTCGTTTAGTCATGAAATAGTAAGAGGGTTGGTCAATTAAGATAAGATGGTGCAGATGAAATTGAGAAATCTTCTTAACTATTAAAGGAAAAAATATAAATTCGTATTGGGAGAATTAACCGGCACAGCATTTGAAGTTTTCGGGCTGAGAGAGTTAAATATTGTCTTATTTTGTTAGTTTGAGACTTTTTGTCTTTAAGCTTGATTTCTTTGCGTAATTATCTTTACAGTGTTATTTTGCTTTCTCGTAATTGTTTGATGACCTTTTCATTACAATTGCTGATGCGATCAACCTACGAGAAGTCAATTTCTCTGATCCAAACTACCCCGAGAGGGAATCGAACCCACGACACCTAGATTTTTTTCTTTCTCGGTTTCTCTTACGTTTGCCGTATGTTGTTTAATCACAGCATCTTAGAGTTTGACGATCTAAAGATGATCGCGTTGACCGCAACACATTTGAAAATACTAACGACCTATACTCAACTAAATGCGTCGGTGTTTTTATTTCTAATTTACATGTGTTTGTTTATTTATTTATTCATTTATTTGTTTGTTTGTTTGTTTGCAGCAACGCCTAAGATAAAGAAGATCGTTGCCAAGGTCAACAAAGGCGAGCAGACTCAAACAGCAAAGAACTAGGACTGAAGCTAATTAATTATATTTTTCTTATTTTGTCGTTAGTTTAGATTAAAATAAACGTCTTCAAACTCAAGTATGTCAATCTTAATAATATCTTAGCAAAAATGAAGAAATAACTGTTAAGCAATGACACCATATCAAAACTGTTCTCTTAGGAAAATGAAGACCAATAAGCAATAGTCTATACGTTTTTTCATAGAACCTGTAAATTTTTACAGCACCTTAGAGTGTGGCTATAATAAAGCTAATTCAATAAACTTGTTTGAGGCTGGTTTTGACTCATTAAACGTAAAAAGTGAAATGATAGAATGATATAGCTCCATTTCCATGTAAGTGTGCTTAAAGGCACTTTACAATTATCAATCGGCTCCCAGTGGGCGAGAAGCATATATAGGCGCCTCTGGCAGTCGCTACAAAGCGGCCCGTGGTGGTACTCATTTTACCGTCCCCGGAGAGGTGGAAAGCTGAGTTGCCTTTAGCGGGAAAGAAGATCATCCAAATATTCAACCCTCCACCAGGCCGGATTCCAACCGGGCACCTCAGGAATGGAGAGGGAGCCAGATATCCTACTACCTCGTCAAACCCTCCGATTTATTACTCAGTAAGGTTGTTATTAAAGCTAAGTACAAGTTTAGACGAATAAGGATACCTTATTGGTAGCTTTAAGTGAATTAACTTGCTTTGTGTACTCACGTGCTATCTTTTGACAAAACTTTATCCCCTGAGTAGAAAGGTTAACTCTTGATAACAGGGTTAATTGCTGGTAAAGTCAAGTTAAAAAATCAAGCTAAGTATGGAACAATTTAAGTTAACTACTATGTATTAATTAATACAAACCGAAAAGAAATAAACGTTTACAAACCCGGGATTTCAAAAATAACTAAAGACAAAAGAACTAAAACGATGTCCGCTGACTATTTCTAATGCTGGCTCGATGAACACAGCCAGTACCCGCGGTCACACAGTAACAGGTGATCTGAAGAGAGTACTTATTAATATTGTATAGATGCGGAGAAATACTTTGAAAGAAAAAATGTTTTAAAGAATATAGTGATGTTTATTTCATTCTTGGTAGATCCTTTGCGTCTTACAGCAGAAATGAACAGTTAGGTAAGACGATAGAAATCGATCTCAGTTAAACTAGCATTCCAGAAACACCTCTATACTCCAAAATAACACTGCCTGGCAAAATATTGAACCATTAGTTTATGTTTTAAAAAGCCAGAGTTTAAACAAATTTCCTGTTGAGCTTCGTTAAATATTTTCAAGGTTTAAGAAATGAAAGTCGGTGTTTAGACTAAGGTGTATATTTACAGCTACTTGCGTGACTCAGGTTAATCAGCGAAACTTCTTGTCGTAAATTTTACTTAGGGTCACTGGAAAAGCGTGTGCTTTTGACTAACGATGTATAGACAGACTGCAGCTTTAACGGTTTATTACCCATTCTAGGTTGCCATTTAAAACTCTTGTGTTAACTGCTGGTAGAATTTGCAAGTTGCAATCGATTGTAGTGTTCTTTGTAAAATAAGAACGCAATCTTAAGACTAAACAACGTTTAACGATCAGGAAATCAACCTTGAAAACGTCGACGCTTGCAGAGAGGAAGCATGGTATGACTTTGCTAGTTTTCAAATCAAAGTACAATTTTTTGAGAGGAAAACTCGCATGCAAAAATGTTGAGCGACTCAGTTGCTCGAACTTGCAACCTATACTTGGATTTAGTGCTCGTATCCACAAAACGCTTTTGAACTAACCTCCCAAATTATGTCGAGGCTTTGTTAATGACAAAGACAGAGTTCAATTAATTCTATGCATACATTAAACAAAATGTACAACAAAAACACAGTTTTAAGATATAGATGGTGATGATACTGGCATTAGTAATAATTGTGATGATAATGCATGATGACGATGAAGATGATGATGACGGTGATGCCGATGGTTTCGTTGACGATGATGATGACGGTGATGATGATGATTATGTTGATGATGATGACGATGATGATAATGATGATGGTGGATGTTGGTGATGATGATGAAGTTGAAGGTGCTGGTAATGATGAAGTAGATGATGCATGATGGTGATGATGATGAAGATGATACATGATGCTGATGTTGATAACAGCAACTTTTAAACAGTGCCTCTACAATGTATCCCTTCCCTTGTACATAATTATGAACACCACTATGATTGACTGCATTTATTTCATATTTCTGCTAAAAATTGTTGTTTAATTCTTTTCAGTTAGACTCTACCGACAGTACAACATACCGCCATGAGTCAGTGCTTGATAGCAGCGATTCTTGTTGTTTTTATATCACATAAGTCGTTACTTGGACTCGGTGAGTATTGAGAGAATTTGTGAACATGTTTTCAAAAACAAACTCAAATATCTTTTAAAGAACATACGTTTTTGTGCCGAGACTAGGCCAAATGCTGTCTTTCTAACTTATTTTGTGGTTTGAGCCTCTATGTCTTTTTAAGATCTATCTAGATGACATCGGCTGTAAGATGATGCAAATGTGTTGAAGCCGCCGTTTTACCGCCGCCTGGTTAGCCCAGTTGGTAAGGCGCCAGTCTTTCGTGTGGGAGGCCCTGGTTCGATTCCCGGTGCCGGACCTTCACTCAGGGTCTTAAAAAAACTGAGGAGAAGGTGCTGCCTTTGCTCTAACATCTACAAACGGTTAGACCTTCGCGTCTTCTCGGATAAGGAAATTAAACCGAAGGTCCAGGGTGGCAGACCTCGAACGGGACCTCGAGTCCTGTTAACTGTTCTCTCGTGACTCCTCGAGTCAAACTGTTATAAACAAAACCAAACAAGTACAAAGGATGTTTGACATTGACTTAGTTGAACCCCGATAACTCAATTCCTCCTAACTCGAAATTATCTCAATACTCGAAATACGCTCAACTCCTACAACTCGAAAACCCATCTGAATTTCCCTAGGCATTTCGAGTTACCGGGTTTCAACTGTATTTCGTACTAACTTTAGTTACTTTATATTTCAACCTAGGTGATAAAGCTTTATGAATAATAGGAACAGCGCTATTTAAGAATACATTTATTATTATTCATTATTAGGTATGTGTTAGTGTAAGTGTGTATGCAGCAAGTACTTGCAGTGTGAAACAAAACACGTTTTATTAAGCTGACTTATCTAAACCAATGAAACGCCAATTACAAATTAAATTTAATTTATAAACAAATTTAGAAACCTCGCAAAAAGCCAGAAACTTGGGCAGCAAGCAGCTGGATCTTGAATCAGGTTTGCATTGTTAAAACTTTGTAAAGTTTAGAAAAACATTTTTTGCTCCTTGTTCAAGTTCCATTTATTAGTCATACACAAATAAAAGTTGAGACTTTGCATGGCGATGAAGAAAATAAAGAATGCACTTGGCTTGTTTTCTGTAGTAGAAGAAACAAATCGATCCTTGAGAGGAAGGCTCAAACTCGCAAAAACACTTTATCTGGCATTGTTATGTGCTAGCTTATACGAAGTACTGGCCAATTACAGTGCTTAACACCGACAGGCTCGAGTAGTTCGCTCAGAAGGCCGTACACTTACACGTGTAGAGTCCATTTGGTTTGTTGAGATTAAACACTACTCTCTTGCTCGAAAAAACCAATGAAACTAAACTAAGCGGTAATATCTTAAAAAGTTACTTTTTCATCTTTACCCTCTAATAATGATTATATTAAACAATTATTCACCGAAGGCGAAGTGAATAACTGCAGTTATTCAACCAGACGAAGACGAGGGATTATTCAACTCCCAACCACTGATATTCACTAAGCCTGAGGCGAATGATTGTTTTAGTAGAAATATTCAGGTAATTTTGAGAGAGAAAAATAGTCATTGCCAAATATTCTCAAAATTGTGCAAAATTTTATTTGTTGTTGCTATTTGTTCAAGGGCACGTATTGACATCTGAAACATTTTCACCTGGAATTTTCTCTTCCACTAATTAGCACAATTATTAACATGGTGATTTTGGGTTACCTTTGAAAAGTGTTATGCAACCTTAGCGCTTTTTAGAATAGCGTTTTCCTTTAAGGAGTTTAAATCTTCCTCCTAAAGATCCACAAATTAAAACGCGAGGCGGCCATTTTGAAAGTTTGTTCACACGCTGGCTACCAGTGAGAGACTTCTAGAAGTGGGAACTCTATAATCACCTGAGTAGTTTGACTTAATATTAGATAATCTTAGTCGTGTTTACGTGTTTATTTTTGTAATACTTTCAGAGAAACGTGTAACTGTGTGTACTAAACAAAAAAAGCCGCTGACATGCGAGACCCCAGGTTCATCTATTGCTGTCACTGATGCGTTTTGGGGTAGGCTCTCGTCAGATATTTGCCCCTCTGAAGATGGTGACCCAGTAACAAACTGTGGTAACGCCCCAGGTACGCTGGATATTGTAAAGCAGATGTGCGAGGGGACAAGTAGCTGTGAGCTTGAAGCAAAAGCCGGTAAGTTGCAGAAGGAAAAACATTGCTTCGGTGTGCAGAAATATCTTCAGGTTAGCTACACATGCGTGCCGCAGGCAAAGGAGGTTCTACTGTGTGACTCGGAGAAGACAATGCTTTCCTGTCCCTCTGATTGGTTGATTAAGATCAATTCAGCATTCTGGGGCAGGCAATCGAATGACGTATGTCCAACCGAACAAGGAAATGAGATCTGCAACGGCGCTTCCGAAACAGTTTCCAAACTTCGTAGCAAGTGCAACGAAAGTCCGTATTGTCCCATTGGTGCCAGCTTCGAAGATCTGCAGAACGGCGGTGAAAATTGCCCTCGGGTTAATAAGTACCTGATAGTCAACTACGGCTGTAAGCCAAGTTTAGGCCTGGCTCGTAGGGGCCACCTTGGTCGGATACCCATGTCCCTCCTCCGGCATCTTTATCGATCGTACATCCCCAGGCCGGGAAAGAAATCACGGATACCGAGACCACACAGTCGTTCGCAAATTAAAAGAAAAACTGTTGTGAAGAGGTTGAAAACGGGTTAACTTCAGAAATCCTCGCACAAGAAGCAAGCAGTTTCCACTGAGGACAACGAAAGATCTCTGAACCTTATTATTCAGTATTGCATGATATATATACTGATACTGTTGCATGATACCGGTCCATGACTGCAAGTGTCAGCATTGTAAAATTTAATACTAATTCGCTTATTACATACTGCATGATTTATGTAAATGAACTAAAAAAACTGGTTAAATTACGGTAATTTTTTGGTAAAAGTTTTAGCTAAGCGTTTTTTCACTAAGTAGTTCATATGCATAGTAAAAAAAAAAAAGAGCTGCTTAGCGATGAATTTTATGTTATGTCAATGCCCTTGACAAACACAGCAAATTCAAAGGATTGAGGCGATGAACTGCAATGTACAACGCTTCGGTGATGCTTCTACGTAGCCATTTATGTGTAGTTGTTTCTATTTTCTTTCGCTACGCTCAGGCAAAAATATTTCTAATTAAAATCATTTGTAGTAACACTCAGTTTTTGAGAGGGGCGCATCGCACACGGGTCATTGCGTCACTAGTTTAATAACACCATTGGCTGCTTGTTACAAACGAGAAACCAAACAAAGAATTAATTAAGGCCAAGTGAAAAGTTGTGCGACGTCAAGTAAGTATGAACTCAATCAAGGAACGGTTTATAGTTTTACGCAGAACTGAACAAATCTTCCAGGGACATTTTGAGTTACGAACAGCAAATTACATACATGCAAACAATAAAATGCCATGAAGCTTTTAGTCAAATGTGTGAGACGGATTTGCCTTCAACTGCCCAGCTGGCTCAGATTGATCAACTTCATTGTTCGAAAACGTTTAGCTAAAACTTTTAGCAAAAAGAAAGAACTTAATAACCTTTATCTACTGTCGCTCACGGAAAAGTGCGAGTGTTGTGTTTGTTTGTCTAAACCCTATAACAGATAGACCGCAGCTTAATAAAAGATGAAAAGAATGTGACACTTTTTACCTTTGGTTAAGAAATAATCTGACTGAGTTTTATTCAATCGTCGAATGTAAAGTCTAGGGAGTCCTTTTTTGGTGTAAACTTTGACAGATTGCTCTTTCGTGTTAAGATAAACCTGTCGTCTGTATCACGAGCTAATCTCGAAAGCTACAGAAACTTTTTAATAGTGCAGTTACATGACTTGACCAGTGAGAGGAAATCCATCCAAGTGGATTGTAACTTTAACAATTATCTCCAGAAAGCACCATCATCCCCTCCCTACAGACTTGTTAAATATCTAAACTTGTTTCTATACTAACCAATCACACGAAATTTCCATTTAACCCCATTTTTTACAGTTTTAATAAGTTGCTTCATCGAGGGGCTCACTCTAGAAACATCAGCACCTAAGACTTCCTACTGCAAAGGTTTAAAGCTGCCAATGCAACAATTTAACTTGATCAAAAACTAGCGGTTAAAAAAATTCTTACCTTAAATGCTGCGTTTTTAAGCCCCTGGAAATTAAGTTCTTGAAGGTACAAAAAGATTTATAGACTTTTTTCAATAATATCTGGTCATTCAAGTTAGCCCTACTTGCAATTGCCTCGCTTTCGAGTTAAATTTTTGAAAGAATAGGTTGTTTATATTAAGGTCATTCCTCTGTTTTGCATTGCGCAGCTCTTCTGCGCATTTTCATAGTATTTATATTTGTACGGAAATTTCACACTAATGGCTCAATTTTGCCTAACGATGCCTATTCATGTATTCGCTGACCACAATCGATTCCATTCATTTGGACACAAATCGAGGCGTACTTAACTACACTCGCTCCAGGCCCTAATTTTTTTACTATTTTGTTGAATATCTAAAAACCGAAATTGGGGACCCCCCTTTTTCTTTTTCAATTTTGTAACAAAATAACTTTTCCCAACTGGTGCAAAAATTTAAACAATATTTATCGATAGAAAGTACAGAATTTGGGTCATTGAAATCCTTCTGGTGGGCAATTTTTAGCTATTCTCAACTAGGAATGAGGTAATTTCAACGCTGATTAATCATGTTAATTAATGACATTTATTGACAAAACTCCTTAAATTTGTAGCTTAGTCGACTGAAAGTTAAAAAAAGCGATAAGAATATAAGTCACCCTAGTGTACATCAGCAATGTTTGTTATTGGCGGCCGGGTATAAAACTGCGATGATGACATTTTTTGACTAAATTATTGGCATATAATAACCATAGTTTGACACTCTGTAACTCCAAAACGAAGTTGGTGACCCCGACTTTTTATTCCATATTCGGAGTCAACATATGCGAAGGAACAAACTGACAAAGTTTGAAAAAAAAACTACGTGCGGATTTTTTTCAGGGGAATGACCTTAAGATACAAGGACGGTAACATCGGCGACGGCGGCTTACGAAAATTACACTTCTTGCTTACCTTTTTTTGACCACGTATTACTAGTTTGGTCGAGTCACGGCTTTGTGAACAGAAAAGTGTGAAAGCTTTTTATTCAAAAGTAGAAGAAGAGTAACAAAAATTTTCTGTAGGTCGTTCTCATGGTCGTAAAAACTTCAAAATCGAGCTTTTCACGTTGTAATTTTCAAGTCGACAACGTGCAGGTGGCGCGCACGGTACATTCCAGCGAGCAGCTATTGTATTCACTATTGTTTTCTGCCGTTGTCATCGGCGTTGGCGTGCCCGTATCTTAAACTCCCTAACATGTTAGACAGACAAAGAACAGACAAAGAATTTAAGGTCTGTTTACTAACTACTTTGTTTAAAAAGCCCCATCTCTACTCCCTCCTTCGCCACCCGCCCTCCTCTTCGTTGCATTGCATGCCTCCCACTCCCCCCATCCCCCCCCCCAATCGTTCTTGTAGTCTGGACGTTCGGGCCACAAAAATAAACATTTTGCAAAAATGTATCCTGGTTCTTGGCATTCGCTTTTTATGACGTCCAAAGAAAAAGATCACTTATCTCAAATTAGTGTTAAAACAAGTGATATGTACCTTTTTCATTTTTGCTTATTTATTAAGTGAAAACTATGCTAACTACTTTTAAACATTTTCATTGCTTTTCAGTGCGATTCGCCCTTTTTAAAGGGGCGGGGGAGATTCTGAGGAATATGTCACTGTTTAAAAATAAAGTAGGACTTATACCATATAGGTATGCGATATAAGCATAATAATAATAATAATAATAATAATGACGATAATGGTCTTCCACTGCTACCATCCTGCCATTATGCTTCTAAGAAGCTTAATCCTTTCTCGAGCTTTAGTGTGGTACGTTAGGCCTTCTTTGACTCCCCCTGGCCGGACACTAATCTATCGCAGGTTCGCCCCCAGCAGAAGCTGATACTCAGTTTTACTGCTGAGTTGGCTGGAACTAAATCAGGTAAAATGTGTTGTTGTTGACAAAACACAGCGCTCTGACCGGGGCTCGAACACGCGACCCTAGGACTGCGAGTCGAACACGCTTACCGCTCGGCCACTGCGCCGCCGACGTTTTTTTTTTCTAAAATCAGTCAGACTTAAGGTTTTGAGCACGCTAGTTAGATAGTTGAGACGACGCCTCTTTCTTTCATTATCCATGTTCCTCGAAAACGTTTGGTTTTTGTTCATCTGTCTACCTTTGAGCAGAAGAAAATGGTAGTTTTTAGCTACGATTTAGCTTGTGATAAAAACGCCAATAACATTCGTTTAACAACAGCACAGGCCACGTTCCAACGAGTTGTGGCTAGTATGTGACATTTGGTGGAAGTATCAAACGATAAGTCACCTCCATTGCCCCCTTGAACAGAAACTAAGGAATGAGTGAACAATTTCATCAAAATCTCCACTTGAAAAACGTGAGGTTTAAACCAAATAACGTAAACGAACCGGCGAGTTACACTGATTGCAGTCTTGTAACTCACTCTTATCTCATAATTTAATTATAGTAGGTGAAGTCATCGTCTTTTCGCAGAGGAAAAAGACGACGGAACAAACAATTCTATCTTACAGTAAGTTTTACACTTTTGATTTAAAACCCAATTGTTTTGGAAACCTTTGGAATCTTGTTTTCGGTATACTACAGAACTTCTACTTTCAATTGACGGTTATTGAGTCTTACTAGTAATTGTTTTGTCTAACAAAATAAGTCAAAATATCGGCGCAAGGGGTTTCGGATACGCCATTTGAAACGTAAATCTAGAGGTTTCCTAAAGAAGTTACACGGAGTACCTTGCGCCGTCAAAGTTTATGCCGTTGAAGTATTGTAATGTTTTTCTTTATCTCGTGAAAATTGTTCCTCTAAATTTTATGAAGCTAGCTTATCATTTAGGCAAACTTGCGAAGGCAGGTGCCATCTTGAATTGTACCAGTTCTTTCCGTTAGAAAATCCCTGACCCTTGACGTGAAAAGATGGCGTTCGTTTTAAAAATCTGAAACAGCGTTCCTATTTTTTACACTCAAAAATTGGAGCTTTCAAAACTCTTACACTGTCGGTGAAGTTAACGATTTTGCCCAGGTTCAAATTTTACACGCCAAAACGGATAAAATTATCAAGTTAAGAGGCACCCGTTTTATCTCCTCAGGCATAAATTCCTAGTGTCTATCGTCTTTTGTAAACCGACCTGGCGATATCTTTATTGATAAGCAGCTTAAACTCTTCCTTCAACTGTAACTTTAAACTTTTCAATGTTACAGCACCCTTAACAGATCATCGTTACAATCCATTTTCAATAACCAAGAACGGACCGATCTGCTTCAGACTCACTGACCATGCGTGGTGTAGTTTGGTTTTGCTCTGTTCTGCTTTTACTATATCATCAGTTTTACTATGGTCTTGGACAAGGTTGGTATGACATAGTGTTGAAAGGTTGAAATTTTGTACCTTGTGATGTACTCGTTCTCTTTAACATTTACTTTTTGCTTCTTTGTTAAAATGGTAACATTTTCATGAAAGCAACCAATAGACCTCTCTTTATAACTTTTCAATGTTCTAGAATTTAGGATGTTGTCTTAAAAACTCTCCCATCCGAGTTATCACGTATGTTTTTCCTCTCTATTACTTCAACTAAATGTCGGTTCTTTACAAATGTGTGGCATTTGTTTAGGTTTCTTGCCTTTTGTGGAGGTTTATTGGACAATAAGCGTTAGTTGTAGAGTGGCGCTATTCATATGTTGTTGTGAATAATCTCAAACGAAAGGACCAAGGCCTGCTTTAACTCGGAGACTTATTCGTCACAAATTCGAAACATAAACATGAGAACTAATGATATATAAACCGTAACTTGGTTAAGAAAGGTTATTTTAGAGCTCAAGGCGTAGTCCATTCAGTGCTTTCTGACTGCCAAGGATTGACAAAGTTCGTGTTTCCGTCTCATTCCAGGAAACGTGCCAGGCCTGGATGGCGGTACGGGCCCCGCCCAGATTGACTTGGAAGCAGGTAATAAACTCCGACTCTAACCAGCTTCCTTTCTGATAATAATTAAATTAATATTAACAATAATAATAATAATAATAATAATAATAATAATAATAGTGACAATGATGTCATTATCGTTGTCATTATCATTGTCATTATCATTATAATGATAATGACAATGATAATGACAATGATAATGAAAATGATAGTTACAATAACAATTACAATGATAATGGTAATGATAATGATAATGATAATGATAATGATAATGATAATGATAATGATAATGATAATGATAATGA
>JAOBAT010016679.1:6056-56349 GCA_026413305.1 Hydrozoanthus tunicans | reverse complement strand
AAAAAACTATTAATTCTTTCTTGATGATACCAGTCTGAGGAATTCTGTAGTGGAGAATAGCTTAGAAAACACTTACAAACACAACATACTTACCAGATATTCGCCTTCGTGTCATTCAGCTAGACAAATTGAAGGAAAAAAAAGCTTAATAGGCCACTTTAGAAACGAGTGGCAGCCTGGGCCGAGTTCGGTTTCGCAAATGCTTCTGGGATCGTTACTCAATTCAATCTCTTTTTAATTCTTTCACATCGCTCTTTTATTCCCTGTAATGAAATAGGGCTCTCAGTAGCCTTGATTGGTGAAATCACTTCTGTTTCTTTATTAATACTGTCAAGCCCAATCGTTTGAGTTTCACTTTTATCCTCTTCAACTTCCTTTGTTCCTCAGGAACTTGTTAATTAAAATATGGCACCATCCTATTTCTCTTCCTGATGCACTCTTCATTTCTTTAAGCTTTTCTGAAAAACCATTTAACCTATTGTTAGAGCATTCCTGCTGATGAGGGGCTCTCAAATCTTTTCCTGTAGTAAACATGGGCTGCTGTGCCTTTTTTTTTTCTCCTTTAGATAATCATGTTTTCTAAATTTCATAGCAGAAATTGATGTGACTGGCCCCTGTCTTTTGGGTGGAACACTCACACGGTTTTGATGTGCATGAGATTTCACTAGCACCAGAAACTTTATAATGAGCCTCAAGGGCAAATAGAGTAGCAACAACATGGTTACAACGTCCGTCTATTCCAGCAGGGCAACCACATTTAGCTCTTAACACAAACGAAAACGAGGATATAGCAATGTAACAGGTATAAACGGCAGATTTTTTCATTTTCATCGATGGGAGAACTTGACTTTGAAGATGTTGTTTACCATTCTTGAACAGGTGGTAAAACCAAGGACGTTGTTAGATTTAAAGAAGTTACATCCTTTCACGAGGGGTTTTGCTGTAGCAACCTGCTTTTTCACTGCCACGGTTTCAACCATGAATCGCCACACAGTTCCAAACGAAATTTTCGGTAGCTTTGACAAATCCACTCCTCGGGCTCAGACTCGCTTAAAGCCCCAGCTCGTGCTTTCTTACGGAGCAGGTTTA
Organism: Hydrozoanthus tunicans; assembly: GCA_026413305.1. Lineage (NCBI taxonomy): Eukaryota > Metazoa > Cnidaria > Anthozoa > Zoantharia > Hydrozoanthidae > Hydrozoanthus > Hydrozoanthus tunicans. The sequence goes on along the minus strand of JAOBAT010016679.1, from coordinate 55,260 downwards.
ATCCGCCGTCAGGGTCTCGTAGGTACCTCTTGTCGAACCCACTTTTCATGTAATCTTTTATCAAGTTGAAAAAGATATATAAACTGTAAATAATTCAAACTATTTACTAAATAGTATCAAGTCATTCAAGAAAACGACGTCAATTCCTTAATTTACAGCTCAAATCAGTCTCTTTATGGTTGAAAAAAAGAACATTAGTTAAAATTTAACCCTAGCCTTTGAACAACTGGGCCGTTTGGATAATACTAAAATAATGCAACAAGATAATTAGTAACTATTATTGTTTGAAAAAAATCATTGCGACCGAAAATCAAACTTTTTTTCATGAAAACAGGCCAGGATGAAAAGACTAATGTGGTAAAAAACGAGTTAAACCCCGAGTGGAATAAGGTATGTAAACGTGAAGAAATTTCAGTTAAGCAAAATAGTTCTTTTCTTCTGTCTTTAACTATGTTGGTTGTTAACGAAGTGTAGGAATTTTTTGTGAAAAAATAACTGCTCATTTTTTTCATGACTAGATTAGCTCTCGCTCTTTTTAAATGGCTAGGTGCTCATCATAATTGATCTCTAAGCTAAGCTATTTTACTATTCATATTGTACAAAAGAGTGCCTTAATATAGAATGTTGTTAAGACAGCTTTTACTATGAACTATTAGTCTCTCGACGTAGACGTCGGCAATCTTGCCAAATTAAAAGGAGAAATTGCATTCTGGGCATTATGATTGAAGAGACCCTAGGCGGATTTAATAAAAAAAAATAACTAAAAAATACTCCAACGCTCTTATTACTAATCATTGATAACCGTTATGTGTTTTATTCATAAACAGCAACCGAATAAGACAGCTAGATATTACATAAAGGGTTAGCAGGAAAGTGCTTGTAGCTGCTCTGTACTTAGACTTAAGGTAGCTTACAATTCTCACAACACTCTTTAGGAGTTTCAGTTTGACTTAAGTGGTAACCCGTTAACATCGCAAGATACACTTGACGTGCAGGTGAAGGACTGGGAAAGAATTTTGTTTCACAAGTAAGTGATTCAGTAATTGTTTCCCAAAATATCAAATCTTAGCACGAGAGACGGACTGGAAACTAATTAAATTTCCCAACGATTTGTAGTATTTTGTACAAATTATTAGAAATTTGTTAGTTTTTGAAATGTGAGTTTTGAAGTTTGCCAACGTTAACCAGACGTGGTTCAAAGTAGAATCGACGAAAGAGTTGTTAACCTGTAGTTACTTAACATAGAAGCGACTATGGGTATTGCTTCAGTTTGTTGTACCTGATAATTTTGTCCGTGTTGGAACATCAATGTCCAGATCGAATGAAACTTGAATGCGAGGTAGAATCAGTACGTGAGCCGTAGTGGAACAGTACAGAACTTCAGCTGCTACTGTTAAAACAGCGAGTCTACACTTTCAATTGTTAAAGAACTTCACTACTACCGACAGTGCTTTGCAACTTTTACTTGAGAAAATCCTCTATGACGTTCCACAATTTGTATGATACACGGTTGTTAAAAACCTTCGATATCTATCCACAATTCGCCTGTCTTTGTGTTCCTGTTGAACTCAAAAGATTTTTAACTATCAATTCGAAAAAAAAACCGACAAGAATAGCTTGAAAAAAAATTATATCAGTGGCCGTTTTAAAAACCCTGCATGGAACCCATCGACCAGTTTTAATTATCAGTTGGTTTTGCTACTTACTCCATCGGAAAATGACATCAATGCGTTTATCTCTATGAAGTTTTTTTTTTCGTAACGCATTTAATTTGTTCCGTCCGTTTGTTGTTGGTTAATGGTAGCATCGAAACTCCATTTTAAATCTATAGTCAACTAAATGGGTTTATCAATTTTAACTTTTTCAGATTGCTAGGGAAAGCAAGCTTGTCTCTTGGCACATTACTAAAGAAAAACAAAAAGGATTCTACTTTGGATTTAGTTGCAGGGAATGGAAACCCAACACTGGTATGGAAGAACAATTTCTTGGAGTTGTAGAACCTAGAAAAAAAAAGTCTTAATTAGAAAAAACATAGACCGGAAGGTAACTCACTTGAAAGTTCATAACCGCATTTTTTGTTCTCGCCAGTTTGTTCAGCATTCTGTTTGGCGTCAGGAATTAATCCGCTAGAAAGGGATTTTTTCGATCACTTTGGCACTAATAAAGCTACATATTTTCAAAGAGCCTAAAAATCAACTAAGCTTGTATTTTAACGCAGGATTGCATTAACTGCAGACACTGGTTTCTAAAGGCTTTAATCCCTTTGAAAATGTAACTGTAACCTATCTTAAACAAAATATTTGCTTGAAAACATAATTTTTGTTTTCCCTCTTTGACCAGGGTTTGTTTGATAGTCAAGGTGACTGGGTTAGGATCAGGTGTCAACGATCATTGTATTTTTGCCCCGTCGAGGGAGGGGGGTTAGGGAAGGTTATGGCAAGTCACATGATTTGGCATTAGTTTGGTTCTTGTGCTTTTTCAGTCTTTTTCTCTTGTAGCACAAATAGTGTTTTTGCGTTTTTCTCGATTCACAACTTCTCTGGGCGAACATGTTATAAAAGATTTCATTCTTGTTTCTTTGTTTCAATAAAAGCAGCTATGGACCTGTTGTCCATAGCTAATCGCTCCAGCTTTAATAAGAATGTATAATTTTTTGTTGCCCAGGCAAGAGAGGTATATTCAAAAGGGTTTTGTTTGGGCGGAGAGAAGAAGACATAAATTAAAGAAATTACCTGAAGTGCACATTAACAGCCCAAATCACTTAATTTATAAATCAGGGATTCCTATCTAAAACCATGGCTTAGTTCATGTCCTAAAATGTAGAAAATTATGAAAGCATTAGACAAAGTTAATTTATACACGTGGAGTCAACATTGATGGTGTAGTTATATAACGTATACCAATACTTTGCAGGGAAAACTTGAGCTCGGGCTGGAGTATTCTCCTCCAGATGGAGGGGGCAAAAATGGGGAAAAGGGAGAAACAAAGGAAGGGGAGGTTGAAAAGGAAACCGAAGAAGAACAAGGAGAAGAAGCGACAAAACCTGGGTAAGCTTATAATCAACTTTGTAGTACGAGTCTACGTTTTTACGAGTTCACATTTTAGAGAGTTTTGAATCGGAACAATTACTTTCTTCAAAACAGTTCATCTGTCTAAAATTTAAATATTTTTTTGAAAAACTGAAAGCTACATTTATACTTATTTTATAGGCTAGACATTGATTTAAGTTATTATTCTTGTAATGCGCCTTTAAAAATTTTACTGCTTGATATTTGCGCAATATAAATTAGAAAACTGTTATGAAATTAATAGTTATCATTATTATAAAAACTAGAAACTTGATTTGTGCCCAAACATAAATAACCAGTAATCTGTCACAAGCAATGCTTCGCTTTTTTGTTATTTTTGATCTATTTGTAAATATTAAGAACATTAGTAGCGAAAGGGAAGGCGGCAAATGGCATGAATGATAATATGGTCTGATTGGTTCAAAACAGAATCAGCTCTACTATTTGTAAATGCCGAATTATACCTTTATGGAGATTTGTGTTTGTAAAAGACAATAGACTACGTACTAAACCGTTACCCTGATAAATTTACCCGCTGTCGGTTGACTCGCAATTCTTTTGTTTTTTCTGACGTTATCTCGGTTACAATCTATAAAGTGTGATCTACTTGAAAGAAATAAATATTTATACTTACCTTTCATGTGGATCCATAATGCTTTGCACACGGTAATCAATGCTTCAAACAAGTTCAAATGTAGAGTCCTCTTAAATCAGACTCATAAATGGTTCAATCAGAAATTATAAGCAAAAAAAAAAAAACCACAGATATAATTCAACACACAATTCCTAACAGACTATGTTTGGTATTGCTTGAAAAATAAATAGGCGGAGTGATTGGGTGTTGTTTCAGTGAAGAAAACTCTGGTAATAGAAATCTCTTGAAATGGTACTCTGAGAATTAACAAAAATATCGACTTCGGTTACCTTTATAATTTATCTGTTTGAGGATGTTTACTATTTTCTTTTGGTTGGGAAAACAGAGAGAAGAAAAAGGTGTACTCCAGCAAGCCACAAGATTTCCAGGTACGTGGACCAGTGAAGAGATTTCAAATTGAGAAATGTTAAGCGTTTGCCAAAAACGCACTTATTAATACAGATACACATTTTTTAGAATAGACAAATATAGCTTATACATATACGTTTACGGTGGCTTTTAGAAGAATGATGCTAAAAAGAAGCATAGCATAAATATGTAATGCATATATACTGAGAAGAATACCTGTTGTTCAATCAAATGGTTACCAAGTAAAGCAGCTAGTGTTTTAATTGAACACAACTACAACAGTATACCTCCTTTTATAAAACTTGCTGTAAGTTATGTACTTGATAAAACTTTATAAAAAGCGACGCTTTTCAACTACTTTGTGTGGTGCCATCCATGAAGGATTTATTAACCGTGTCTGAAACACTTATAAAGGCAATTTTCAGTGATTGTTTTGACTAATTTATTTGAAAAGAAAAACTTACTCATAGACGACTAAAAGTGAACAATAGAAAGTCGATGAAGAGAAGACTTAAGACTTAATGAGTTAAAACAGAATCTTGTATATCTTTTCGAAGCTTTCCGAGTAAAATAGAACCATGATTATAGTAGTTTAGCAAAAGTTATCAAGTGCGAGAAAAAAAAGTTAAAAACTTAATTTTTGAAGGAAAAATTGTGCAGTTGTGTTAACCTTGCAGACTCAATGAGAAGAAACTAACCAGGTGTTGCCACAATCGCTCGGTAAATACAACACGAGCTGAATCTAAACTTTTCCAGTAAGGACCCCAACCTTGGTAAATACAGCAAATCTCAGTCTGTGATTTCCCGTGAGACCTAACTCTTTGTAAGAGCAACAAGTCACCTCAATGTGAGATTTTTTTGGTGAAGACCTTTTTAAACTTGTTGTTAACGAACACCGGTAACTTGAACCGCCGCGATCGGTATTTCGGACTCCCCGCTAATTTGAAGCCCAAAAACTGGTTTTCCCTAGAATTTACCCCATTCCTTTTTCTATAATTCTTACGACTATAACTCGAATTCCCGATACTTCGAAATATTTTCAAATTTTCTTGGCAGTTCGAGTTATCGTGGTTCAACTATTGTTATCATTAACTCTGTAAATATGTAACTTTCAGATCCGGGTAAAAGTGTTTAAAGGGACGCAGATAGTAGGGAACAATGTAAACCCGATAGTAAAGGTTACTGTGGCTGGCCAACGAAAGTGTACTCCAACACGCAAGTCTACAAACAGACCTGATTATAACCAGGCAAGTTTTACCAACAATATAACCTATACTAGGAAATACTTTAAAATACTCAAAAACGAGCACTATTGATCGGGTAGAATCATTCAATTTTAAAAAAGAATTCTAAACTACTTATTTTTGATTAACAAATTATTCTTTTATATCTTTTATATCATGAAATAAAATGAGTTGTGTGTTTGCGGGAGGGAAGGTGAATCAGAATTGGGTTTGAAGAGGGACGAATTCTAATAAATCAGCTGGTTTTATACATTTTGAATATCTTAACTATTTTTTCGTGTTTACTACATGTTCATGTTTAAACTAACGACTCTCGTCTTCAGTTCCTCTACGAAACGTGTATAAATAAATTACTGTTGTTGTTGAATTGTGTTGGAAGTTACCCTAAAGTGGAGGTGAACAGCTCTCGAAATACTTTTATGTCTGAACTCTCAGTTTGTAGTTATTATGTAGACCTTCATGATCAAATAAGAAATAACTTTTTTTCATAGACTAGCCTCTTGTGATTATTGTGGGCGAGTTTTGTTTTGATTGTTTAACTTCTCTCGAATAATGCTTTTAAGGAATAATTTCTCAAAGGTGAAAAAAGTACTTGTTGTTGTTTCAAAGATGGCTGTTTCATCCATGTTACAAGAGCTTGCTTGCCTATTGCAGTTGATTAACTTATGTTTTATCACACTAATGTATGTTATTATTGCTTTAACGTTGCATTTTATTGAATAGCTGTGCCAGAACGTTGAGCCTAACATTCATGTTTATTTTCTTTCTAGTCGTTTTCTTTCAATTTCCATGAATCACCTGCAAAGTTGTTTGAAAAGTCTATTGACTTTGAGGTGAGACAGTTTTCTTCCGTTAAACAATATAATTAGTTAACTCTGACAAGAAGGTATTATTTTAAGAACCTTCCTTTATTGATTAATGCCTTCGGACCACTCTAGTTGTGAATACTGTGAGGCTCCTGTCAGTCTAAAGCAGAGACTTTTTCACCTTGATCCAAGGTAGGGCTAAAACCTATAGTAATATAGCGCGTCCTAAGAAAAAGGGGAAACATTTTAAAATCCAAGTATGCTAACACCCTAATTTGTAATTTAAACAAGAGGCTACGACATATGTAGCCTAATACTTTTATTTTCACTTAACTTGATCCAGCTCAAAGAAAATGAAGTCCATTAACATTTTACCTGTTTTGACAAGAATAGCGAAAGCCAAATGCAATTTTTTTTCCTTCTGAGGAAAACAAAACGGTGCTACAAAACGCAATAAAATCATTAACACAGCTATGAGTCTCAGGGTTCGAAGAAATTTGAGCCATAAAGCTGAAAAAGTACGTGTATGTATTTGCGCAATTTGTAATTTTGAATTTAATCTGCTTTCTCAGCCATCTTGATTTTTAGAATCAAAATGCGCGTGCTTGGGTACGAGAAGAGCTCGACACAAATAAAAATAAAGATAAAATTTAAAATAAATAGTGATATAAAAGAACAGAGGCCAAACCTCAACTCGGCGCCTTCCAACCTGAATAATGGACAGTGCAGTTACTAAACCCATATAGGCTTAAATGTCTAGTTTTGGGTTAGTTCGGTCGTCAGCAAAAGTACATATTGAAAGAGTGCGGTATGTCACAAAAGCTTAACTTTCCTAAACTCAAAACAGTTTTGGAATGTTTTAACATTATCAAACAATTTTTAAAAGCTAGTTTTTCATATTTTGGATTTTTTTTTATCGTCCTACCATATAGGTAATTAATGATCGACCAGGGCTGCGAGCGGATACGCTGCTGGGATACTTTGAGGTGAGCTTTAGTTTTGAGGTCTAGATGAGAAGGCCTTATAGTCGCTAGATGACTTGCGCAGTCTCCTAAAAGTATCGTCTAAATCGTTATAGTTTGTCTTTAAAAGAACCTTTTTTTATGAGAACGTCAGTCTGAGAGTAGGCCAAAATTTTAGAATATGTTAAGATTACACCCGACGCTGATTGAGAAAGCCGAAAACTTAATTTTGTTACTTTACAGTACAAAACCATATGGATTTCGCAAAATTATTCAATTATGGAACACTGTTTGCAACTAGTAAAAACATGAAAGTTTTACATCATATACAAGAACCACTCAAATTATCTCTTTCACATTTTATATTATATATCATATAATTTTTTACAAGAACCAGGAAGTTAAACTTATCCGAGCCTCGTTCTTACATACTTTTATTCTTATAAAAAGAGGCTTGCCAACCAAATACGTTTTGTTACTGTATGTATTAACCCTAGAAGGCATGAGGGGTAACCTATATTAAGCAACCTATATATTAAGTACATTGTTTTATGTGTTCGATAACTCATTCGTGTTTTTTCTTGTCTTTGTTTTGTATTGTTTATTCTGGTTACAATCAATTTTTTTTGGGATAAAAAAATGTGCTATTTTACTGATTGCAAAAAAGTTTGGCACAACTGATCTTTGATTTATAACACGTTTTTTTAACTTTATTTAATGACGTCATCGTTGACGAAGTTCTGTGAAATATCTTTTTGCGCTCCATCCAACTTTAATTAAAGTGAAGAGAGAAATTTCCATCGCTACATTTGTACAAAAAGTTTTTTCAAAGAAAAAATTGTTGGGAGGGTTAATAAACAAACAAAACAATTTTTGGCTTATTGTTATAAGTGTTTATTTTTTGGACGAACCATCAGCCGCGAACATTATCCACCGACCAGTCGCCGGAAGGGGTTTGTGTGCTAAATATATCTATGTTAATAAAATGTTTCTTAGTACATATCGAACGTCTTTTGGGATATAATTGATACTGCAAATGAGTGTTCGGTCAGTACAACAATACAATTTTATCTTTTTCTTTTTATAGACTGACATTGCAAGTGTATACGAAAGCAACGGTGGGTATTTTTTTCTCCTGTCCGAGTGTTACTGTATATTTATTTGTTCTGTATTGTAATGACAATTTCAAAACTATAATACATATATTTCTTTATCTAACGGTCTGTTGCCTTTATATTCCATTCTGCAGATCATGCAATTATTCGAAAATGGGCGTTACTTTGTAGCCACGACGAGGACGAGGACGATGATGATGTATGTTTGGTTGAGCATAAACAACTTTTACTAATAACTGGCTGCTATTTTGAGTTTTTTAAGTTTCTTGATCTTTTTTTAATTAAACTAAAGTAGATTTACACCTCATTGCCGAACGCTAATCTTTTCAAGCAATTGTTTTATGTGTTGGATAATTCTTTCGTATTTTTTTTTCTTGTCTTTGTTGTCTTTATACTATTTCATGTCTATGTTTTGTGACTTTTATTTCAAAAATATCAACAATATTAAAAAATAACAATGATTATCAACAATTGTCTAAGTTAATTCCCTTAGAATGATTTCTTTTGTTTTTTTCTGTTTTCTTTCTTATAATTGATTCGTTTTTTTTTATACAAATCTCAATTTAAACCAGCTAAACTGGATTGGAATTTCTGTTAAAGTAATGTATATGAATTAATGAATGAATAATTGTGATAGTTTTGGACACTCTAAAGTCAGTATTTACAATACAGTATCCAGCAATCAGCGGAATTGGCCTGTTTTACTTTCGCCGTCAGGAACCAAAGGAAGAAACTGAAAAAACTGATGATGACAAAAGCAAGAAGCGGCGCAAACGAAGTGGAAAGGGAGACCCGGCGGTGAGCAGCGGTTCATTTCAATGTCAGTTGTTGCTCGCACAATCTTTTCATTTGCAATTGCTTCATTTTTTCATTTGTTTAACTTGAATCTTGTTATTGATTTCACCACTGCTATGAATATTTTGATTCTTGTGATTCCATTACTGCATGCATGTTCTCATCATGATCATGCCCACCATTAATATATATTTTACGACTTTCATCTGCACCATTAACTTTGTTCTTATGTCCCTTATCCTCAAATTTCGAACTTATCTTATCCTTATTCTAATGCTAAGGCCTTACTGAATCGTTTAAAAACTCGTATTTAAGCTCCTTGCTCCGCTAGATAACCTAAATCTCGAAAAGCAATTGTTTCCCGCGTGCGATACTCGGACGGGCTCTGTTTGCCAGAAGGAGGGAGAGGGAAAATATACCACAACAGCTGGCATAAAATGGCCGCTCACGGATTTGATGTAACTAATTTGAAGTTTGGTCAAATAAGGTAATACAATAAAAACAAAATACCTTTCATTTATTTTTCTTGTTTTGTACCTCATCTTAACCCTTTCATTCCTATCCTAACTCTTATCCCTATCAAGTTTTAAATCCTATCAACATTTTACCATTAACATCATGACACTTGGTTTATCTGCTAACATATAACCAAACTGATCCCTTCGATTCAGAGGGTGTGAATCTCAGAAATCAACTATTATTTTTTATGAGTCTCTGCCAAATTTTAGGCCATTCTCAGAAATCAGTTAACCCAATTCACACTCTCTTATTACACTCCATTTAGTTATTCTTATAGTTGAACCACATAAAAAGATTTTGTAAATGAATTACAAACTTTGAGTAGATCGATTACGAGGAAACAAAACAGAGCAAATAGGTAAAAAACTAGATTTATGGAAATTTAGCATGTTTTGGAGTTTTGTTTGGACCTCTTTTAAGTTAAGCTATTATTTCTAGTCTGGCAAAATAAATAAGGATTGTCGTTCATATCTCCATAAACATATTGCCTTACTTTCCAATATTACAGGGATACTTGAAGATAACTATGGTTGTTCTAGGGCCTGGAGACGAACCCCCTGTAAGTTCTTCTCTCTCCTTGCAAAACTATATGAATCACACTACATCAAGTCTAGCAAAATAAAGAGAAAAAAAAGTTGTAAGAGTTTAGTTTATGATTCTATCAAAGTGTATAGGAGATTTTCTGTCATTTATATTAATAAGTCAATTGATTTGTGGTTTGAGACAACGTTTTCTTTGTTTCACGTCCCGACTGTAGCCCGTATCAAAGCTCCTAGGAGATAAAGATGATGACGATATTGAAGCGTAAGTTTGTGGAATCGTATACGACAATTAAATTAAGATAAAACAATGAGAGTAATTTGAGATGATTGTTGTTTCACGAGTATAGCACCAGCAATACACGCTATTTTTTTTTATAAGAACCACTAATTATAACTTTCGGCAAAGGCTGGATTGTTCTTAAACTTTTCCACGATTTTAGCCTCAAATTATAGTTTTCCAAATTTTCTTTCTAATAATTTATTAGTTTCCCGGTGCAATAAAAGGCGCTAAATATATTTATATAAGGAGCAATCAATAGTTATTAGTATTCATAAACAAATAAAAAGGCGGTATGAATATCATTATTTGCATATCGTAAAGGAGCAATGTCCTGACTCGGGAGACTAGGTTCAAGTGCATGAGAGAGAACTTGATATTAAATCCGAAATCAAGTTTATGCCGAAGGGTGGTAAATCCGCATCTTATCCATCCTAAAGTTACATTTGTTATTATTGACCTGAACAACAATATTTCACCTCTTTGCTATAATTTCTGTCATTATTTTTTATTTAAAAAATTTAAAGTGACTTCGAGATCCCCCGTGCTTCTGATCTCGCCATGGTGGGCTTTGTAATGGAGCGGTCCACCTTTTGAGTCAACTACAGAGGAAAACAAAAAAACATACAGATCACTTCCTGAATTATAATAAATAGTATCAAAATATCACGATCATTGAATTTATGTTTTGAACGAAAGAATTTTGAACAAACAATCGAGTTCATGCCCCATAGCTACAAAAGCGAATTCAATCAATACACGAGAAATTTATTGTAAAACTTACCTCTTCAAATAAGTACGTCCTCTTTCGATTCAATCTAAGTGCTGTAGAAAGTCGTTGAAAAACTGACTGCAAATTTTTTGATCGTGACCCACGTTTGTTTGTTTCAGTTTATTTTGAACATGTTTGAAGTGCACTAGAACTTAGTCTCCAGTAGCGCCCACTGCCTCTTTAGTCTCTGTACAAGGAATTAATGAATTCTTAAAATTTTCTGATCGAAATTCTACGTACCAATTGCAAACTCCTAACTTTCCTTTCTTTCCTTCCTCTCCAGGAATCTCCTGTACTCACATAAAATCACTCTTCAGCCAGCTACTCTGTCACTCAAGGTGCTGTGCGCCAAAGACCTGCCACAGAGTAAGATACCCGAGTCTTAAGCTCGATAATGATGCGTTTCGTTGTGTGTAGCTATAGCTTTGAATACTCACAAAAGCGATAGGAGGTGAAGATAGGGATCGCGATAAAAGGCTCAAGGTTGGCTTCCACTAACAACAGTTCTTTCGTAACAACAACAACAACAACTCTTTATTCATATATTGAGTATGATAGCAATAGTTAAAAGTTTTATATAATTTTAGCTGTGGATATAGTTTGAATAGTTTGTAGCTCAATTTGATATACTATAGAGAAACTGTAATAGACCTTTTTCTAGCTCCAGGTACCGCTGATAAAAAAGACTGCCGGCGCACGTACTCAGGGTAAGCCTCGAACTGAAGTAAAAAATTCACAAATTAGTGTGGAGGAATTGAATTTTAGAATAAAACAATACACTGAGTTGTGAATAACACCTTTTCTCCTTGTAATTTGTGAATACTTGTTACTTCAGAGGCTTACCCTGAGTACTTGCGCCGACTGTCTATTTTTATCAGCGGTATTTGGGACTGGAAAAGGGTCTATTAGTGAAACGGTAGCTAATGGTAGACACGAACTTTTTGTTGGTAAGCCCCCCCCCCCCTAAAATGGCAGAGTAGTTTGAGCTAGGTTGCGCTTATAACTTTCAATGCAACAAATGTTTGGATTAGAGAAAATTTTTGGAGAGCTAACGGAACTACTGACAATAAATAAAATCCTTAACATTGTACCTTTTCATAAATGATACTCAATATCAATGGCAGTATGAAACTGTGTATATTGCTAACCATTGTTGATTCATTTCTTTTTAACTCCACCTGTTTTATCACGTTTTTTGCTTAAATATACAGCATTCAGTTTAAACTACGAACACAATAAAAAAATAAACAAGCTGAAGTTTTATTTTTAACATTTATTTTCAGTGGACACGGCTGCGTTGGAAGGATTGAAGAGGTTTTTTGGTCTAAAGAAGGTAAAATATATAAGAACTTTGGCCTCGAGAAGTATGAAAACCAAAAAAGTTTTGTTGGAAAAATTAAATGCCGAATCTACTTCGTGCAGTAGCGTGTTATGACTTAATGCGCGTAAAGACGCAATTTCAGCAAAGGCTCCTTGCATACAAACTTGTTTGCAGTATCGCAGCTTAAGGGTCAATGTCGCTACTCCTTTCAGTCCCAGTCAGTTATCAACATCTAGATTCTCCTAACATAACACGTACAAAGTAAGTCATTTGGTTACGAGAAAATGATATTTTACCAAGCAAAGTGAGCTACTGAAGATGAAAAATGAAATTCTCCTAACTTGTTCCATGAAGGCTTCGCTCTTTAGTTGGGAGAAAATACCATTACAACCGGGAATGAAAGCATAGACTTGAATAAGTTGCCAAGCAACACAGTTTCAGAACTTATAACAACAGCAGAATTGTTATTTCTTTACATACAAAAGCACATTTTGTACTTAATCTGGTTTTCATGTTTCCGGCAACATGTTTGCTCAAGGGCAAGTGAGAGACTATAGCTTTTTTCTTACACAGTAAACAGCACTATAAAAAAGCAAGAGATAATAGTCTTCCCGAATATTCAAAAGATTCATGCGTTTGATACTTTTTAAGCTAGCTTCATTACTGCACGAAGTTTATAGAGAATGGTTTTTGAAAAGAGCCGCGCTCTCATGAAAACCTTTTCTACTTTACTAAAGCCCTGCGCACACTACAGCTATTAGCTGAGCTAATGGTCACTCGTGACAGTTGTTGTTGTTGCTGCTAAATTTTGGAAATTACTTTCAATGTTTAAAAGGTGATATTCATTCACGATATTTATATCTCTGTTCAAAATAACTAACATGATTTTCAGTAATTTCTTGGGTTGCTTCTGAGTATCGCGAATCTCTCGGTTTTTAAATTCTATATTTATATATACATTTAACATTATATAGACATAGGATAACCAGGCGAGGTCTGCTAACTTGTCTTGATCCAACGCTTCACCAACGATAACACTGCTCGACGCCATTTTAAATTTTGCCTCGCAGTTATACACGCATACGTGTATAATAAAGTTTGAAAAAGCTTTCCAAGTACTTTGGAATCAGTTAAATTATTTCCCTTTTCAACCTCTCTACAGGAAGGCGACAAATTGTGTGACCCGTATGTTAAATTTAGTTTCACAGGAAAAGAGGTAAGACAGAACATAAATCGGACATGTGGTATTGCAATATTCAATAAAACCCTTAAACGTGCCAGTGAATGGGACCACTGGCAGGGGCAAAAATATTTATTTGCTCAAGACTGTGGGAAATGTTTTCAAAGAGTTTTTGGTTCCCATTTCAAGTTATTCACAGTCTCGCTTTTCAATCTTTTCAGTTCGAAGTGAAATAACACTATCATCTGGGCTTTTGGTGAAGTTTTTATTTGATTGTCAATCATAATAGCCTCTGTGTTTACGTGTAGTTGATGGCGTTACTTCGACTGGTACATAACTAAACCGATATTTTGTTACCGTTCATTCTTAAGATTTAGTTTATTTCGAATATATTTTAGGTCAGCAAAGCAATTATGTTTATATCTATGCAAGATATATGTTGAAAATTTTGTTAACTTTTTTCTTTAAAGACGAAGCAAATAACTCCATATTTTTATCCAAATAACTTTCTTCCTGCATCACTACTGTTCGCCGCCATCTTTGTTACCCAATTCAGTTCACGTGACTGACAAGTGGACTAGGGCTACTTAACACAAACGGATGTTCTAACGGATAATTGTACTGCCGAAGCTAAATTGTAGAGCAAAGGTAAAGAGCTTTGCAGTTTCAATGGGTTAAGTGTGCTCAAAGGGTGTTTGGTCTGAGAAAGGTATTTCCACTGACGTTTCATTCTAAAATATTCGTATCTCCAGAGAAAATCTAAGATTTGTTACAAGACTGACGAACCGGAGTTCAAACAAGTGCTAAACGTTCCAGCTAAGGTAATGCAATGTACTTGATTATGAGATGCTAAACTCGGGTTTTCCATTTAAAATTCTAAGTACTTGACTGTCTCTACTTCGCAGCTTTATGATCAGAAAGTTCAAGAGTTAGATAAACATGAAAATTAATCTCATCGTGTTCTATAGAACTAAAGAGCGAGAAACTGTCTTTAGAAACAAGATGTAGAACATGTAGTCGAGAGTTTCACGATTAAACCCGGGAAAGACCTTTGGTCAGTGAATTACCGGCAGTTTTTGTTTGTTTGTTTATGAAGCCAAGAACATTTTAGAGTTTCTCAGAATTTACAAATAAGCGGCCAAACACTGTGTTTTGTCCACCTAAACAACGCAGCCACGGGTGAAATCTTGTTGTCACTTTTATCAACGTTGACTTCGAAGAAATTTCAAAAAAGTTATCATTTGTTCAACAGTTTAAAAACTAGCTTATAACTTACTTATTGTTAATCTTTGAAAAAGTTTTAAAATCAGATTGCCTAGTTTACCTTGAATAATTGATAAGCATAAATTATTACAAAAAGTAGGTTTAACAGCTTTGGGAAAGCGTCCGTTTCTGAAACTCTTCTCCTTCCCTTGTTTTACAGTTTCCGTCCGTGTGCGACTCTTTAAAGATACAAATGTTTGATTGGTGAGTAGAAGTTAATTTGAGTTTAAACTAGAGATGCGATATCGATAGCTCAGACATTGACGAAGTAGTAGCGATAGGAACGCGAACAGCAGTCTATTTGATTAAGTAAAATTCCGTGTAAGAACTAGGCATCCTCCAGTTCTTTGCGGCATTTCGCTTTTCACACACCAGAATGTTTACATTTTCATAGTGAGATTATATCAACTAGTCTTAAAGTAAAAAGCAGTGAAACTCTATTTTAAAGCAATATTTCTTTTGTGCTATAAACTAGTTTAGCCAATCACAGAACTCCAGAACAAAAGCAAAGAAAACCTATTCACTTTCAATGTTCTCCATTTGGAATTTTCTTAAAATTAAAAATACGCAGAATTGTTTTTAGAAGAACGGGCTTAAACGAGTAAACTGGGAAGAAACACGTTAGCCTACTCGTGAAAATATGGTCCATCTTTAAAGTTTTTCCAATCAGAGAGCACCAACGTTAAGAAAAATGATATTGGATATCGTTCAGAATATATTTAACATCAGGTACTACATGCCAATTCAGACCGTAACCAGAATATGCTCTCAATGGCTTTTAATTGTCTCCTCTCTGTGTGTCCGTCTGCACGTTGTTCTTGCTTTACAGTAGAAGTGTTTTCCCAAAGTAAGGTTGTGCAGTAAAATCCAGTTTTTTTAATACTTCCTTATAATTAACTGATGAATCATTTTGTCGGACAGGGATCGTCTTTCTGAAGATGATTGTATCGGCACGAGTCGCATTCTCATCGCTGATATCTCAGGCGGGGAAGGGAAAGGTAAGCCTGCCATGAAACCAAGGCGTACAAGCTCCCTTTTAAAATAAAACCATTTTGATAAACCCAATTTAAATGTTTTACAAGCAATTGTCAAAAAAGTGATGCTTTTAAACCTTACATATTAAAAAGCGTGTGACGCAAAATTAGTCTTTATTCTTTACTTTGTTGCACTTTATTGTACACGGAGGCGCGAGACACGGGACCTGGCGTCATCTCGTAGGGATGTTGAATTAGGGGGACTAGTACTTTTTTAGCGAGAAAAAAATTTGAAACTTTTCAAGTGTTATCACTTCTTTTCATTCGATCTTGTTATGTTTTTAGTTATGAGTTGCCTTTAGCTTTGATAAGTTACGTATATCTTTTTTTCTTTCTCTTTCAAATTTCCCAGGCTTTCCACCAATGTTCGGCCCAGCATGGGTAAACCTGTATGGTGCTCCCCGAGAGTTTTCAGAACTGTCAAACGAATATGAAGACCTAAACCTTGGAAAGGTGAGAGCTGCTAGCGCTGCCGAAAAACAAACCTTCACACCTTCTGACTGATTGTTAACGCAGTGTGTTTAAATAAAAATGCTTTTACGTGAAGTATGTTTCTAAAAACGTGTTAATGTTTTTGACTGATATGAAGAGCAGTTCATGTATATTAATTATAATCAGCCTCGTGTTGGTTGTCGGGTTGTAGAAAAGATATTAACGACATCAAAAAATGCTCTTAAAAGGGTTCAGAAATCTTTTTTTGGAAAAGATTATACTGTCTAGCTAGTACAATCAAATCTCTCATCTAATCTAGTTTCAAAAAGTTGATCATATCGTTCTTCTTTTTTCACGTGTCTCCAGGGTGAAGGTGTGGCGTATAGGGGCAGGCTGTTAGTAGAGCTCCAAACATCTCTTTTGGAGGAAAACCAAAGCAAGCCACCATTTACGAATCTCACAAATCAAGATATCATTAGGTTCCAGGTACTACTCTTATATGTTTCTGTTTGTCAAACTACTTTTCACGAACTTTATTGTGAGCAAAACTGTTCGTTTATTTCTTCTTAGAGTGTAATTGATAATGTTAGTGTTTGCCAATTCTTTTAAAGAACTTATAATTAAATTTCTCGGTACACCTGAGCAGCAAACTAGAAATATGCAATGAAAAATCATTGTGCAATGGGTTCTATTGGGTGTAGATGAAAGAAATCTAACGCAAAATAACAAGTCAACATTTGTTCCCGAATGAATGAATGAATGAATTAGTGAATAAAAAATAAACTCATTATCAAGAAATCCCTTGTGCTAACTCTCGAAACGTGAATTTTATGAAGTTCGAACGGCAAAGTTTGACCTGTCAAATTTTACTTGATCAAACAACTATACTTCAATTCAATGCAAGTTTAGGTCGAGCATTAGTTGAGACACTAATAACTTGATGGCATAAAGTTTAGTTTTGCTATTACTTTTATCGTTATTGTTATTAAACAGATCATAACAATTCCAAATAACAAAATAATGAACAAAACATACGACACTTAAGTTTATAAAAATTTTAATTAAAATCTATTCGGGGCATTTCCTCTACCTTTGGCAGTTGCCATACAACGTACGTTTAATGATTAACTTCTTTTCTCCTGCAGCCGTACCTCAGTGTTACAAAATACAAACTGTTCGCCTGTTTCTACGAGGCATCTATGGTCAGCGAGGAGGATGAACCTATCGAGTTTGAAGTCAGTATAGGTACAAGCGCTTTTTTTTCATTTTCGATTGATGTAGGAAATCGTGATGCTACAACACTGGTAATCAGTATCTTGAGGTTATGCAAGTTAAACCTACGTACAAGGCAAATCGGCATTTTTAAATACAACAACAACAACAGCAACAACAATATTTTATTAACAAAATACCTAATTTTACATATTTGTCATGCCCACTTAAAGCGTTGCTAGTCGAGGCAGGCAGAGGTTAGTTTTACACTAAATATATGAATAAATACATTTGAAAATTATATGACAAAGGAAAGAAAATATTATTATGGCAAATAAAGATACTTATAATTTATATGTATGCATGTTGATATAATGACGTGATGTAGGATGTTATTGGGAAGAAAAATTCATATTTTCAGTTGTTAAAATGTAATTGTCTTGTTCAAGAAGTATATTAAAAAGATAGTAGTTTAGATTTCTTTTGAAAGTGGATTTAGTTTTGTTTCTCAATGAGGCTGGTATCTCGTTCCACAATTTTGCACCACGAATTTGAAATGAATGCTTTTGTATTTTAAGATTGAATTTCTTCCTATAGAGGTTGTTGTCTGCTGAAGATCTAGTACTATATATGCAATCATAGTTATAACACTATCATGACAAACTATTGCTTTTTTAATGAACCCGCCCCAAAGGTAACTATGGCAACATGCTTGACGAATCAGTAGCTCCTTCCAACACTCCGCCATGCCATGCAATGTTTGACGGTTGTAATTACTATTACCTGCCCTGGACCAATGAGAAGCCGTGTGTGTGCGTTGAGAGCTACTGGGAGGACATCATGTTCAGGCTGGAAACTCGTAACATCATTACAAGCATTTGCCGGCGGCTGGTAAGCGGTACTATGTACCTATATCAATATTAAGCTTGATAATAGGGGAGGGGATTTGTATAACAGGAATAAGATTGTTAAAGGCTTTGAACCAAAATTACAATAGCTTTTGCTCAATTTCCATACCTTGTGGCTGTGGTGCTTTGTTGTAAATAGACTTCAATTGAATCAACTTACTGAAGTTCCTCTAATAATACACGACGTTTCGACCGTTTCTCGATCGCGCGGTCTTCTTTGGCTTTTTTTGCAAATCAGCTTGAACCATTCAAGTGTCACGTGATAGCTGAAAGGACACGTCCTGTAAAACACGGTTGCGATAATCCAAATTGTAAACCACCTTTCTTAAAGAGCGATGGGCTGTCAATTAGATCCCATACGGCCTCCTTAATGCCGCGTCGAAACTAATTTTCCTCTTTGTCAAAAGAAAAATCTTATCTAAAACTTTACGCGGAAACCATTTTTGGTGAAAATGTTTGCAATTATTGCCCAGCTTGCTCAAGTCGTCGTGCTTAACACAAACACAAACAGGTGGTATAACAATTGTTTTGTAACATTACCATTTGGGTTCTTGACTTTGACGTCACACGCAAAATTAATTTTTCTTTTCCATCTTATACCACAGGAAGAAAACATCAAAACATTAAGCAGCGTTCTTGAACCAATTGCAATCAACAAGGATGAAGAGTCTTGCAAAGTGACCTATTCCCTATTGGAGCAATTGATAATCGATTGCAAGTAAGCGATTCACTGCCGTTTCAGTTTGGTCTAACGTTTTGTTGGTCCTTATACCTAGCAAAGTCATTTCAAATTTATAAACGTTTCTGATCACCGATTGATACCAGTGGATTTGTTTAATGTAATTGACTGAACGGTTTTATCAGGTTAAATAAAGTACTTATTGTTATTATTATTATCATTATTACTGTTATTACTTTGCCGGCGGTTTTATATTTCATTTTCGAGTTTGTCATTAGTTCGGATCTCGCTTAAAATGAAATATAAAACCGCCGGCTAAGCGAAAATCATGTGGCGACTCGTAGAGTAGCGTCCGTTGAGAATTTGCAAGGAACAACTGAGGTAAAATCTATTTGTGGGTCATGGATATCGTTTGATGGTGCTACTTCTGATCACGTCGCCATAACACAGCGCACAGGAATGATTAGTTGAAAGAACGGACAATTTTGCGGAAACTCATGCGTGTAAGAACATATTCAGATTTTTAAAATGCTTTGGTAACGGTAGATGTCAAAGTAAATTCGTTCGTGGCTTCGCCAGCCCCATCTAACGGTTAGTAACTAGCAATTAGTGACAATTCAGTGAAAATGACAGTAGCAACTTAGCTATAGCATTTGTCACGAATAGTAAAGGACTTGTAATTCGAACGTAACTCGGTGAAAATAACGGTCACTAGTCTTTATAATATTTGCTGCTTCACTACCAATCATTAACTATATACTGATATTATCCTAGCGCCCGTGATCGAAGCAAGCATTTGTTCTATTTACTAAGAATATATATAATGTACATGGTAAGGGAGGGAGGTAGCCCGAGTTTGAGTGAGTTGACGCTTCGTGTCTCGGCATGTATCCCCTCATATTCAACTCCAAGTCTGAAATGTGAGGCATCAGGCTCCTCATATTCAATCCCAAGTTTGATGTCGATATTGGCTCCGGGGAAACCGAACCAGTTTTGGTATGGCCTTCTTTCGGTAGTAATCAACAGTGAACGCTAACAGTGAACGCTAACAGTGATAATTTTGTATGCCATTACAAGTTCCGTTTGAAAAATAAAATTTTGTTTTTTCAAAAGAAACGCATTGCCAGAGATGAAGGGGAAGAAAAACAAGCTGGACAGCAAGTTGGAGTCAAACAGGCGAATTGCCATGGTAATAGATTCTTAGTATAAGATTAAGTCTTCAAACATTTTACAGCTCGCTGTTTTACTAAGAGCGCAAAGCACAAGCACAATGTATCAGAAAATTCAATATTCATTGCAAAACTTCTCCAAAGTTGTTTTTTTGTTAACAAAACGTCTTTGCAACCTTTGATCCAATACCATAAGAAACAGTTTTTTTGTGATAGATGACTAAAAATTATTTTACCAATGTTAGATTAAATCTATTCCCATAACCACAGTTAGGTTATTAGTTATTGTTTTCCCCGAGTAAAGGTGTTGGCTACTTTAAGCCTTGACTGTCAGTGACTCTTTGGAAACTCTCACTTGTAGTCTAGTTCTTAAAATATGAACAAAGCGCCAAGGCCGTACCAACTTGCACCATTTTAGCGCGAGTAATCTTGTTGATTTCAAAGAGACCAGGAAACAAACTTTTGTATTTCTCTGTAAATCCACAAAAAATATACATACCATGTTCTGTTGTTCAGCACGGTTAACAATTTAGTCATTTTTGGTAAAAAAGATATTAGAAATATTGGGTAATTTTCATAGAAAATGAATGAAAATGAATACAAAATAATATTAAACTGCCGCCATTGGTTCATAGGATCTGTTCATTTCATGTCATCTCTTTAGTTCACGTCAGTTCAAAACTGACAACTCACAGTTCAAAATTAAAATAATTGTTTTGCCCTCTCAACTAAAACTAGGAACAAATTGCCAAAGAAGCCACTGAATTACAAAGCAAGATCCGGGACTGGATGGAAAGTACTGAAGCCAAGAAAAGGACAAAAATCCAGATTCCATTACAAGTTATTCAGCAATATTTGGAAAAACTTCGAAGCCTTGCTGTCGAGGTATTATAAGCTTGGAATTAGAATTTATGGTACTTGGTTTATGGAAGCAAGTTGTTTTGAGCTGCAGGTTCCAAACTATACCCTTAATTTGTCTTTCAGCGTTGACTTATCTATTTTCATAACATAACATGAAATAAGCTGATTGAGTTTGAGAATATTAAACTCAACAAACTTAAGTAAATTATCTTAATGATGGTAAAAATAGCAATGATGGCAAGAAAAAGACTGGCAAAAAACATGATAAAAAAACTAGAAAAAAAGACTATTTAACAATAATAATAATGATTTTTGAAAGTCCCACTCATTTCGGTTATCTCATGCATAGTGTTAGTTTAGGCTAAAGGAGTTGATGAAAGAAAACAAAAATACGTGAAAGATGAATTAGAAGATATACGTCTGCAAATTAATTGCTTTTTGATTCATCTTTGAGTTTGGATAAACTATGTGAACGAGAATCATTGGGATCCTTTTTTTCCATCTTGTTCAAAATCAAGATCAAATATATACAAGTTGAAAGAAATTATGAGGAATTAAATTCGTTCCTAGAAGCTTTTAGGATCGAAAGGCAGCACAAAAGTATTAAAATCGAAAGGGAACTAATGGATTTGATACTTTTTGTAAGTCGTTTCTGTACTTGGTAACAATTATGTTAGTTGCTTTTATGAATCCAAGACAAAGTTCCCATTTATTTGTTTTAACTTGGTAAATTTTATGCAACAACTTTAAAATCAGTCTGATCATTATTTAAGTAATTCGCGCCTTTTTCTTTGTATGGTGTACTTTCTTGTGTAATGTTCATGTTCTTGTCTCTACTGATCGCGAACAAGTTCTATCCTATAAGAGTCAAAGCTCTATTTAGTGCATTGCCTCCAGGCTTATTATGGCAATTAAAACTAGTACTTTCTAATTTTCATAAGCCCCGGAAATTAAGGGGAGGGGGGGGGGGGGGTATTGAGCAATCCATTATTAAGTTTAAGCTGTCTTGTCTACCTCCGATCTAGCCACAAAATAGTATCCCGGATGTTATTATCTGGATGCTCAGCGGTACAAATCGCATCGCGTACTACCGGATTCCTGCTTGTGACGTATTGTACTCGTCTAACCCAGACGCGTGTGGACCCCTTTGTGGAAAACCTACGGAAATGATCCTAAAGGTAGTAATCCATAAGTTCTTGACATTAAGATTGTGCTAGGGGACTTTTTTGAAAACCTTTTTTAACCTTAGAGCAGCTTTTTGATCAACGGTCACTACTTATTGTAAATGTTGGTATAATTAAACTGTATACATATAACTCATACTTTAAACCTTGACTTTGTCACAGTGTTTTAATCTAGGACCCATGCAGTGAAAAAGTCTAATCTATGTCCAAATTTGATAATTTTTTTAATCTTTAGCTGAATCCTCTCTCGAACCAAGTGGCCTAACAAGCGCTTATTTCCGGTTTCTAAAAGTTAAGCAAATGAGAGCCTTTGACTCCCTCAGGGAGTTTGGACAATAATCCATCGCAAGTTTGCCCCCAGCAGAAGCTAGTACTCATTTATACAACTGAGTTGGTTAGACCAAGTCGGGTAAAGTGTCTTGCTCAAAGACACAGCACGGTTGTCTTCGGCACTGCACCGCCGAAGGTTAACTAGTTACTACCCGATGGGAAAGTTTATGAGGTTAAATCTAATCTGTACCCCGTGTGTTAATGTAGTACCCCGGTGAGAAGGCTCTTGATGTTAAGAACCACCCGGAGATTCCAGCAAAGTTACGACTTGAGTTATGGTTTGGATTGGACAAAGATGCTGCCTCCTGGACTGAGCATGGGCACAAGGAAGCCACCTTTGACTTGTTTGCAGAAACAGTGAGTGAAAAATTGTTTTTCTAAATTTCAAAAGAAGCACAAGTTATTAGGAAAAAGTAACTTTATTTTCAAAAACCGCAGTAGTAAATAAAAGCTAACTTACAAATCGCTGTTTACCATGCAATTTTCAAATAGAATACATACTACAAAAAGCATTTGTTTGCCAAGTTTAAGAAAACTACGATGAAAATACGCCAAAATATGGCTTGTTGAATTGTTCTCGCTAAAAATGTCCTCTCCAAAATAAAGTAATTGCAATATGACGGATTAGATCACGTGGCTCTTTAAACAAATCAAAACAGGTTTATTTCCAAACTTATATTTCTATATCACATAATTCGAACGATGATTATACGAGGTTGAAAACATGTTGGTTTATTTTATGAACTTTTTAATCCAAGATCCAATGCTCTAGCTTCTTTGTACTACAGTATTCGAAACACGAAGGTGGAGAAACAATCTCTTTTGCTCCTGTTCGAATTTTTATTTCCACACATTTAAAAAAAAATATGTACAGCCAAGAACGAGGCGATAATTAGAGCAGTAAGACAATAACAAGACGAGCTTTTTATAACATTTAGTTGAGAAGTTGGGCTTTTTTCTGCATTAAATGTTTAGTATAAATATATATACAACGGTTTAACAAGTTATTGTCGTTCATTCGGTAGTACGAGAATGAAGCAAAGGCATTGTCTTTCTGGACAAGCAAAGGAAGTGCACGGCCGAACTACTCAGATGCGGGAGGGAATGTGAGTAGATTTTAGTAATGGCTTCTGTCAAAGATAGACGGCATGTTACACGGTAGCGCGAGTGGGACAAAGGAGAAGATAAACCTTTTGTGTTCAACATGTATATTTCTTTATATAATATAGATACAAGTGTTTGTTTGCGCCGAAATGCGCGGGAAAAACAAAGAAATGACGTTAACGATATCTTCACTAGTGAGGATATTGGAAATACGTCGCGCGTATCCCGGATGTAGTTTCGCATGAAATCTAGGTATAACATTATTGTCATTAACATGTTACAGATTTGATACCGGGGGTGACAAATCGCTTTTTAATTTTGAGGCGAAAGTTCATTCACAATTTGTAATTTCACATGTGAAAAAATTACGGTTTTAAAGTGACGTTCAGATTTAAGTTAGAAGGGAAGAGGTCAGTATGAGTTTAAAGCTAGAGCAGAAGACCTTAACAACGGAGAGGCGCCACTCTTTTTTTTATCCCAGCTACTCAGAATTTGTTGACTTTAAGCAACTATAGGCTCAGGAAGGCAGAGTGGTTTCACAAGTTCACTTCAAGTTTCGTGTTGCAAGAACAATTAAATGGGTTTTGTACTTCCTGCCTCTCTACTGATGACGTCGAACGGAGTTCTTTACTCGCTTCATAAACGGAAACCATTTCAATGTTTATTTATAGTTACCCTTAGTTTTCAGTTTTAATTTTTAACTGCGTCGTTTTTCATCCATCGTAGCTATTGATAAACTATAGAAAAGTATTGTGCAGTATTTTTGTTGTCACAGATTCCTCTTCCAAAGGATAAATTCAAAGCTCCCTCAGGATGGTCGTTTGCCGAAAAATGGTTTATTAATCCTGATCCGAGGTTAGCTCAAAACAAAATTTTTTGTCTTTTTATACTTTAAAAAGATTTAGATGCTTACGGTTAATCCTCATAAACTGTTATTTTAAACGTTTACCACAAACAGAGATATATATTTACGACCTCTTGATAACGTCAATCTGGTGTTTATCTCTTTTTCCGTACTAAGAGACAACTTACTACGTTTTTCATCGAATCCCTTCCTAAAGAAAACATAATCATCTAACTTGTTTTAAAAAATTGTAAAATGCTATTAAACTTGAATGCATACAAATTCCATTTTTACACTTAAAACGACTACTAGTTGTACTTTTTTGAAAAAATATTCTTCGTGCATGGCAGAGTGTTTAAGTTTTGTTTTTACCTACCAACACCTTATGAATGGCATATCTTCTTTTTAGTCCGTGCATAATTTATCTGTTAAGTTCTTGTGTAATTTTACTCGGATTTGGAAAATGATTATACTCATAGAAAATCAATTCAACTCAATTTTCCTTTAAGTATCATTTTATAATAATTTTTTATACAATTTACCAACGAACAGAAAGTGAGGTACTCGACCGACTGCAATAACCAGAAGCTAACCTAGTGCAGAAAGTGTTTTTACAGCTGTTTTACTTAAAATACCTAGACAAATCGAAAAAAAGGAAGCTTTGACAAATCTTTTTTCCTTTTATGTAGTCTGCTATCCACCCCTAGAAAGGTTGGACTTAGGAATCTCACCGATGAGGTATTTGAACAGGAGACACGAAAAATTCCAGGGGGGACATTCGAGGCAGCTTCTTCAACTTGGGTGGACGTGGTAAGACACGAAACTTTCAGTTACATGTTTAGGTACATCTCAAAAGCCTTTTTTTAAGTTGTTAACTCTCCCATTGAATTTTCTGCCATAGCGGGGTGATCCACTAAAAAAGAAAGAAGAAATGAGTTGTCCTGGCGGTTGGGAGTGGACCAGTGAATGGCATGTGGACACGAAACGACCTGTCGATGATGATGGTAAGTACTAAAAAATCAGGTGTTGCGCATGTCTGTTCAGGTTTTGCACTTATCTGTTTGCGTGTTGCGCATGTCTGTTTACTGAGGTGTTGTGGTGTATGGAAAGTGAAAATTAAGAACAGCTGTGGTACTGCAAACGAACTATACTTGGTTTCACTAAGAAAGACTTCTAGAATAGAAGTTTAGTAAAGAAGTCATTGCAGTTTTTCAAGAGTTTCTTGCAAATTCAAACAAACACGCACAAAACGCTCACCGTCCAAAACTTGGCATGTTTCTACATAGTCAACCATAAAGTGCGGCTTTTTCTTTCTTTCTAGGCTGGGAATACAC
The DNA here is from genome assembly GCA_026413305.1 of Hydrozoanthus tunicans. Lineage (NCBI taxonomy): Eukaryota > Metazoa > Cnidaria > Anthozoa > Zoantharia > Hydrozoanthidae > Hydrozoanthus > Hydrozoanthus tunicans. The sequence goes on along the minus strand of JAOBAT010016679.1, from coordinate 29,302 downwards.
TCTGGATGTTTCCTATGGAGTCTATGGACCCGTGCCAAAACCTTACCACTTGGCACGGAGAAGAAAATGGATGCGAACCAGAAAGCTAGTCAACCCTGAAATATCTGAAAAGGAGGTTTGACATAGTTTAAATGTGCATGCTTAAACTTGCTAATTCCAGTATTTATACGTAAACTAAACTTTGTTTTTCATTGCTTGTTCATTATTTGATAATAGTTATAAACTATTTATTTAGTTTAATATTTTGTCACTTTACTAATTTATCATTTTCAATCTCAATTAACTATATATCTTATTAATTTCAACCTTTTAAAAACAACTTTTTGAAGCTTTCATCAGAAATAATAATTTGCAAGAAGCGTTTGTGATGAGGTGATTATATGCCTTGCCAATAATTTTGCATCTGCTTCTTTCATTGTTTTTCGGTAACAAAACGTTGGAACAAAAAAATAGTTAAATCGTGCATACAAACGGTTTCTCTCATTTGCCAATTTGCAGAAGAAGGATATCAAAGAGTTTACCAAGGAAGGTTGGCAGTATTCATCGCGTTACGGGAGGAAGGGCCACTTTGTCCACAAGCCCTCTGACTTTGTACGTCATCGTCGATGGCATTGCCGATTGGTCAGAGACAAGAACAATGCTGCAACACCAATGCCACCGATATTCAAGCTTGATGTAAAGTTACTCGTTTCGATTTTAAATTCTAACCAAACTTACCTCAAACACAGATAGTTGTCGCGTTCTAAACGTTTTTTAAATAATATCTAGGCTTTCCTCTTTGATTATATCAAAAGAAGCTTGTTTCGCTTAATCACACCCTTTGTTTTTAATTATTCAGTGTTGCCTAACTTGTTTGGACTGTGCGAGGATGTCTTACAAGCCGCAGACAAATACTTGATCATATAGTTACACAATCCTTTAACGTCCTTTAAAAATATTCTCTAGTAGCTACCCTCATATGCATATAAACCAGCAAAAAATTGTACAGTAATATCCGATAAAAAAAAGTTACTGAAGTGGTCTCTTCAAAGAACTCTCACTTTTTACTGCATGTCAAAACTTTTTCGATAATTAATCGCTTAGGTTAACGTTTTAAGGATTTCCCTCACAGTTAAAAGAACTGTTTACACTAAGTGATCACTTATAGACTCAATAGACCTAATCTGCTGTTTTTGTCACAATTCTGTGAATCGGGTAAACAATGCACCGAGAAATGCAATATGATGTACAAGAAGTTGTTTGCAACAGATGATTTTTCCTTTCATAGTTTTCCGAAAGACTTTAAAATTGCGAAATGTTCAAGATAGTCTGCATCAGGTAAAGCGTTTGAGTTATGATTCTTGTATTGTACAGCCTTTGAAGTGTTTCTCAATTGCATTTCCTGAAAGACCAAGCAAATAATTAACGCAATATCATTGTCCTACAACCTTCTTCCTGCATCAATACTATTTGCCGCTCACTTTGTTTACCGAATTCAGATCACATGACTGACTAGTGGAATGAGTTCATCGGACGATTATCGTGACAAACAAGTTTTACTTCAAATTTCAGAATGGAGAAGGATTTATTAGCTGCTTGCCGAGAATGTTTTTGACGTTTAAAAGTAAGTTACCGTAATCAAGTGCCAACTAACTGTAATACTTTTGTTTTTGTTAACAGTATTTTTATTGCTTTCCGTTCTTTAAGAAATAGCGAATCCACCAACCATATTTCCCATTAAAATGTCTGCTACTTTAAAAAAATCATTTAAGTATTTTACTACACTCAACACTAACTGAGTAAGTACATTTTAAAAATGAGGTTGACCTGTAAAGAGCGTCAAGGCAAATCTAGAAAAATGGAACTTAAGGACCAGTCTGACAGATGAGCCACAAGGGCCGGTCTAGACAGATATACTACAATGCTAGTCAAGACAGATGGATCATCGATCAGGGCTAGTCTAGACAGATGAACCATCAGGGCTATATTATACAGACTACCAAACTGCCGAAGATGAATTGTCAGGACTATATTTAAACGAATGGTCCAAGGCAAATCTAGAGAAATGGTCAATCAGGGCTACTCTAGAAAGATGAACCATCAGAGCTAGTCTAAGCAGATGGTCCATCAGGGCTAGGGTAGACCGATGAACCATCATGGCTAATATAGACAGTAGATCCATCGGATTAGTCTAGACAGATGGACTACCAGGGCTTATCTTGACAGATGGACTAGTCGTAACAGATGATCAGCCAAACGACAAAGAGTATAATTACTGTGAGAAATCCTAGAATAAGACCAAACGCCTACACGAGCTCAAGCAGACTCATTTTAAGCCTTACTTGGATCAAGTATGTTAAAATAGGCTTTAGTTAGTTGGGGAGATATTTAGTAAAATCAGTGCTGCCTTAATTCTGGCAGTTTTCGTACGCATTCAAATGATTAAACGCACCTTTTGAATATATTTTTTTTTATCCTTTCCTTGTTTTCGTTCTTTGCCTATATCCATTAGAATTAACAAGTACTAGTATAAAGTACATCATTTGTAACATCTTTTTAGTTTTTCGATCTGATTTTTTTCTTTTTTATGGTCAAACGGGACTCACCTTTGATTCCTATACTTCTCTCTTCCGGTTTGCGAGCCGTTTTCGAATCATGGTTTATCTAGCATTCCCTTTATTCGATTCTTATTAATTATATAGATCATTGTTATAGTTTCTCTAAATCACTTTGATTTCAGAACCGCACAGATACCAGCTGTGGGCGTACATCTACCAAGCACGTGACTTGCATGCGTTCGATGAAAGGGATAATATTGGTAGGACCATGTGACATTAATCACTCTTTACAGTCATCACATGTAGTACATTTTACGAAAAAATCGCTTGTTCTAGATTGTGTTTAACAAAAAGGAAGATAGACTGAAGACTAAAGCCTTGCAATGGATGCATTATTCAAAGGTGGTAGAACTGGAATAAGTAGATTGTTGCTCCAACAACAACAACAATTTTATTGTGTCTATGTAACACATTTCAATGTTTACAGTATTTGATTAATTATTGTTTGTTATTAGGCACAGCCCACCTTGGATAACTAACTTAGTCAAGGATTTATTCTTTCTTTTGCATATCTGGACCTTTCGAGGTGTAGCACTTAAGAGATGATATTGATAAATGAGTGGGGAAAACGGATAAAAACATTGCATGACACGCCAGCCACGTAAATACTTTAGTCTGACAGACACTGCAGTTAAAGGTGTTAATAAGCACCTGCTAAATATGTGTCTCGAATTGTAACTACAAAATAAACTTATAAACTTCAACACTTATTGACCGACCACAGGAAATCTAGGGCCAAGATTTGAGATTACTCATAACATAACCCGAGTAACCGAGGTTTTTGAATTATTTATCACATGCTTCTTCGCTTTTAGTTGAAAACTTAAGAAAGAAAGCAAAATATAATAGAGCGGTAAGCATCCTATCAGAATGTAAGATACTGCCTGGACATATAAAGTAACTTCATATAAAAGCATCATCATCACTAACAAACGAAGATGAAAAAGAAGTTGATTTTCCATTCGGATTGTTAATCTTAAAAACATTTCTCTGGATTCGGATACCGTCTTCTAACGATACCAGGTACTAAAGCAGTAAAGCTTATTAATTTTACTTTATACGTATGTTTTTGTTATATTAATTACTATTTAGGTATGCAATTGAGCAATAGCTCTCCATAAAATATTTGGCCCGATAAACAAAAGGGTGGATAATCTTTTCACTGGAGAAAAGCTAGTCGTCTTCATTTATCAATCAGATTTTCGATTGTTTGTATATCCATGGGTGTTTGGTGAATGGGGCATTGATAAAAATGTAGCAAAGATCCTCGATTATAGTTTTATACTTTTGGGAATTGTCAATACGATAGCTTAACCGTTCTTTGAACGACCTGGATCCTCCCTTAGTCCAACTCAAGAAAAATTTTATAGTGACCGAGGCGTGCGTTGGGTATGAACTTGGAACTTTCAGGATGCTTGTTAATTACTACAGTACTGACGCCGTCAAGAAAAACCTAGAAATTCAAAACCCTGCTTGCCTAGTTTTGTAAAACAAATAAAAACAATAAGAAAAAAGAACAGGAATTAAAGTTTTAAAGAAATGTTTGTTTTCAGTCTACAGTAAAGTGCTCTGTCCTTGTTTTTGTGTTGTTGCATTGACCATTGCATAAAAGATGCTTCATAATAATTAAGAACCTAGTAAGGCAAAACTCCATTAAATATTCCAAGTTATTAGAATCAGTTTTTCCAAACTTCAAAAATCTAAGTTCTTCAAAGGAAGCTGTGCTGTTGAGTTGGGACTAAAATCAAAGGGTTTACTTGTTTGTTTGGTAGATCCATTGGCTTGTGTGTCCTTCCAGGATCAGAGTCAAATGACATCGATCAAAATTAATACTTTATGTCCAACTTGGGACCAGACCCTCATTTTCGAGGAAGTTGACATTTTTGAGAGTGTGGAGAGAGTATCTCAGCATCCGCCCACCGTAGTGGTTGAACTATTCGACAAAGATGTCAATGTAAGTACCATGTTTGTGAAATTTTAGTTACTTTTACGTTATTTTAAGAAAAAATTAAAATATTCATATAATTCTAAGGATTCTAAGATTTATACAAAAAACTTCGGTGTTTTGAAAAAAAATTGATAAAGAAATAGATTCGAGACAGCTCGATCTACAAATAGTCCAGTAGAAGTTTAAACGACGGCCCTTATCTAAAATTTAATTGTCCAAGTATTTTCGTAAGTAAAGGAAAACTTGTAAGCAGCCTCCAACGTCACAACGTGTTAAAGGAATAGCTAAAAAAATCTTATTTATATCGTCTTTAAGCTGGGATAGTTGCCCATTCTCCCTCGCCAGTGGCTTATTTATGTTTAATTGCTCGACGGCATAGATCTACTGCGCGTGAAAGTCGATTTTGTGAAGGAAGAAAAACCGGAGAATCCGAAGCAGACTCATTTGATAAGTCTTAGCCCACATTCGAAACCCAGGGTTCGATCCCAGGTTATACGGAGGTGGTCGAGGCACCGGAGCGCTAACCGGCACTCGGCCAACCTAACAATTTTGTTGTTTAAGCAGTTGTTTGAATTGAAACCCCTAAGCAACAGATTTTCTTTAAAGGACAAGGATGACTTTATGGGGCGCTGCATCGTAACACCAACCATCAGGCTTCAGGGCCAGGAGCAGCCAGAGCCGCGTCTGGTCCGGCTTACGATAACGCACGGAGACAAACAACCTGGCCAACTCCTTGCGGCGTTTGAACTGTTTCTGGTACGTGCTAACAGGGGTTTCTTTTATGGTTGTAGCCAGTAATAGTAAGATACAGGTTTGATAGTTTCAGCTGAGCTTTTATTTACAAAAGTCGGCGACAGGAGTGGTGATGTCAAACACCAAGGTTTTGCTGTCATCAACGCTCTAGTTATTTTAGCATTTAAACTAAACGTTTAGAAGAACAGTGAAAAAGATGTTGTGATACCGTTAAGTTTTCATTTAGCTCTGTTTTGGTGTTTATTTGTTTGGGGTAAACTCATAAATTGAGTAATGTTTAAGAATAAACAAGAAAAAACTAGTACAGGTTTCGCTTGAAGTAAAAGAAATTTACAATATCAAAATTACAAGAGAGGATGATTGTAAAACGGAGATACCGAGGGATGTTAAGAGATTGGGCTACACCCCCGTCCCACAACCTTTAACAGTAACCTAAACATCTGTGCGTTTTATAATTATAATCATCATTTAATTTTTTATTACTGTTGTTGTCGTCATTATAACTCGCAGCTTTAATAATATTGATGGTAATAATTTACAAGTCCGTGCTATTTTTGACTTTCTGAAGTTATTGTTATCATTATTTGTGTTATTTTTGTTTAATTATTGCTGTAATAATTGTGATTGTTGTCATTAAAGTTATTGTTAATTTTAGGACGAAGGGGCAGGACTACCGCCTCAACCGCCTAAGGATGAGAACAACCGCTTTATGGTCCGCGAGGGTGTACGTCCTATTGTAAAACCGACGGCCATAGAGGTAAATCAAACTTCAAATACAGCCTTACTATTAAACTATGACTGTTTGGTTACCATTAAGAGTAAAGTATGTACCTGTCAGCGTCTCTCTGATAAGGACGTAAAATGGTTGGCACGCCCAGCCTCTCAACATCTGGTGTGGTGGTACTCCCAGCTATGCTTATTGGCCAGTGATAGCTCAGACGAACTCAAACTCATTGCCAGGGCTCTTTTTTGGCTCTGGGCGAGGGCAGAGGGAGGAGAAGTCCAGGGAATGAGATTTGGTTAAAATGTCTGCCGCAGGACTTCGTAAAACAAAACAATATAAACAAAAACGGAAGAATACGACTCAAAGTGTAATAAAGTTTTGATGAGGAATGAATGATTGTGAGCTCGCATTGTGAGTGTATTTTTATGACCAGATCAAAACTCAAACATGCATCATGACCGGCTTAAGTCCTAAAAGACCTTCCTCAATACTGGAAGTAATTTTAATATTCATTTGTCTACACTTAATTTGCCTGGCTACTCTCGTTCTTGAGATAAAAACACAAGAATATATTACTCAAAGCAAGGTGGGGTATCATTTTATTAGAGTGGCCGGCACTAATAAGTAATCTTTGAAAGTTGGCAATCGGTTTTAGTTTGTTGTTGACCACATCTGAACCTGAGATGGTATTGTGAGATGTTAATCAGTGAAGTTTCGCAACCTATACAAAAGTCATCTTCAGAGCCAACGTTGTAGTCGGTAAATGCCGTAGCGTAGCAACGAACCAGCTTTAAATAGGCTAACAAGTAGATTCTATCCATGTGGTCTGTTTTATTCTTATTTAGTCTGATGCATTGATTTTGTAACAGGTTCTCTGCTGGGGCGTGAGAAACATGAAGAAGTTTCAACACCATAGCATCTCGTCGCCAATGATCGAGTTTGAGTGTAACGGAAAGACGTGTACTTCTGAAGCAATTAAAAACACCAAGAAAAATCCAAACTTCTCCGAACCGATCCTGCCGCGGATAATCGTGGTATGAAAACCTTTTCAAACTACTGGGGTATTGTTGTCTTTTTTATACTATTCGACATCACACTACATTTTATTTAATTCATTATTCACGTAATAATTATTTAAAAGACAGCCCAAAACCTTCGTAGAACCATAACACTGAAATAAGTAGGGAGGGTAAAGGGGGCTAACAGCTTATGTACTTTTTTTGTGAGATTTCGTATTTGTAACAAATATCACTCGACCCCTTTTTTATCATAAGAAAGCTTGCGAAAAAATGTTCTTTTGTTTAGAGCCTCAAAGGTTTTGCACTCACACCAACACTTGTAATTGTAATATTATTTATAAAGGAGAGGGCAAAATTGCTTCGATTTAATTGGATACCAACGGGGTATTTTTTTCTTAATTCAAGGCAAATTACTCGGCGCTGATTAGGCGCTGGTATACTCCCGAAGTTTTTAAAGTTAAGAAATGCATTTAAGAAACGCTTTCTAGCCATTTTCGAAAATTTACGATTTCTTACTAACATTAACGAATATCTCCGAACATTTTCGAAAATTGTTAAGAATTATAAAATTGTCTTAGAAACGTTTTTAAACCGTTTCCGAAGATTTCCGAATGTTGCCAGTGATTGCAAAGGTTTTTGAACTCAAAAAAATTTGGGGTATACAAAATTCGTTAAGCAACGCTTTTGAGTCGGTACCGCGAAAAATGAAAAGTTTTGCCCTCCATGTCATGAACAAGTCATCATTTTTGGAAAAACTGAAAACGCCCGTGAAGTTAATCCAAAATCTTACGAGGAACTATTCGACTACCTACACTTATATCGATTACCTCTCCTATACTGGGATCATATGTCACGTATTAGTCGTCATAAATTACAACCATTTTCGGAGTAGCCATTGGGTTATGCTGCTACACAAACATAAAGCTCACTATCTTGCAATCTAACAATAAACTATATCTACTTCAAAAAATCAATTTAGGAATTTTTTTTTATGGGTTTCAAGCTTTTTGCTTTGGATTTCAGCCTAGGAATTATTGTTTGTAGTGTCCTTACGAACTTAGGAATGTGTGTGTCGCGTATGTGGCTTCCAGAGATACTGACTCTCGTAAATATTTGTAACCTATTGATGAGGTAATGAAAATTATACAGAACTTCCCAGTAGAGAAAGAGTACGCTCCGCCAATCAACATCAAGGTACGAGACAACCGGATGTTTGGTCGTAAGCCAATTGTTGGAGTGCTCTCTATTAAGGCCCTTGCTCCGTACAGATGTGAACCGACCTTGCCTAAGAGAAGCGTCATTCCAGCCAGCCAAGGTAGTTTGTGTTAATGTGGGTCAACAGCAAATAATGGAAGCAGATATAGAATAAGCTAACGAAACCATAAAATTTGTTTGACAACAAGTTCTAGTTCAGGAGCTTAAGTAGAACGTTTTATCTTTGTAGTATATTATATGATAAGTTTAAAGACTATTAAAAAGTCCTCAAACGGGAACGACGAATATTATACAATTAATGTGTATTCCCCTAGGAAACAAATAGCTTTGTTTTCCCATGGTTGCGATGTTTTCCGAGACAAAGTCGAGGGCAACATAAGAACTCGAGGGAAAACAAAACTAACTCGTTTCCCGAGCCGGACTAAACATTTGTTATGTATCTGGACTTTACCTTAACCAACAGTCATATTGTGAAAACAAACAAAACAAAGACAGCACAACTTCCTTGTTCATAACCCAATCCTGCTGAATGATTGAGTCTTAACTTAATTCCAAATGTTCAAAACACATGAAAAAAAATGCTCTGGTAAACTTAATAACGAACATTCAAATGCATTTCTTCCTCTGATAATCTAGAAAAGCATTTCATTTGCATCTAAAATGGATCCATTGTCAATCATCGTTTGTTGAAATTGAAGCTCAAAGGTCCGCTTTCGTCAATCAAGCTGACGTTAGCACGTGCTGAAGATCATACCATTTTTAAGTCATGTACTGATCACATGGAAGTTTATTCAGCGCACGGGCAACAACTGCGCAATCACGTCCCGGTTGAGATACATTCGAATATTTGATTACGGAAATGTGACCAAGAATCAACCAATCACAGTGCTCGTTTTGTTGAGTGAATGTCTAGATCAACACGCCTTATTGGACACTTTGAGATCCCGTTTGACCGGTTTTGGTGTCAAACGAAAAAGGTAGTTGGTAGAGTTTTTCCGGAAAAGATTGAGTTTTTTTGTCATCCGGCAAAAAAAAAAGAAAATCTGCTCTACTGCACATGTGGAAGAAATAGTTGAGCAAAGAGTCAACTGAGACCAAAGAACTTGAAGAATGTATGAACGTTCGCAAAATGCACGAAGTCAAGTACGAGCCACAAACCCTCACTTGCTTTTAGAAAAGTTTCGATACTATTTCCTTCACATCTGCAACAGCTGTAAGTACCAGCCAAAAAGCAAATAACAAAATCTTTTGTGGTGCAGGAATTAACCATTAATTCCTTTTATCTTGACGGAGAAATCTCTCTAAAACGGCGCCGTATGTTCGTCATTGAATGAAGTGATGAAGAAGATTGAGTTCGTTGTTTATGCGCCATGCACAACACGAATGAAGTATTTCAGTGAGGTTTGACATTAGAATTGGCATCTTCATTTTTAATAAAACTTCGTTAGACAAACAAAGAATTTACTCATTTCCTCTGTCTTTTATCCTTTTGTTGACTTATTTCGTGATCAAAGGATGGATTGATTGCCAACAGCGGTTTATATAGTTGTATCTCATGTATAGAATTTTGTCTTCCTTCAGAAGCAAAAATCCTGTTTCGACTGCTCCGGATCAGGTCGTTTTGTAAGGGCCAATGAAATGGCTAATATTGCCGCACCATTGTCTCACGTCAAATGAAATTCCATATGAAAGCCTTACGTTTTTTACAGTAGGGAATCCAATTTTTGTCAATGACAAATTGCAACGTAAATCAAAGCTTGCCGGTTTTTTCATGCCATTTGCCGTTTAAAATGGTCGACTGAGCTAGTGCACAAAGATACGGTTCACCGAGGGCCAATGTCCTGGGTGTAATCTTCTATGGGTGTGAAACATGACAGATGACCAAAGCTGATGAAAAGAAGATTGACGCTTGTACATAGTCGTATTACGGAAGTGCGGCAAAAAACCCAGATGCAGCAAGTTAGCAAGAAAATAAATCAAAGAAGATGACAATAAACTGGAAGCCGCGAGGAAAGCGAAAACGACGGAGGCCGAAGGAGACGTGGAGGAGGACGACCAAGAGTGAGAGGTAACAGCTTGGACTGACGTCATGATCATGATCATGGATTGAGGCGAGGAGGGCCGCTCTCAATAGGCGCAAATGGCGGATTCGGGTTTCTTGCCCTAATTTCCTGCAGCAGAAAAGAAGGATCTGAGTCAATTTGCCGTTCAAAAAACAAACATTTCAGCCAGAAGTAAAAGCATTGCATAAAACATAACTTGTTTCGCGGTTGAGTTGCCAATATGGCTGGAATTTTTTGGTTCTCGAGTTGTATTTTGGCTCGCCGGGGTACTGCCGACTCGATAAAATATCCAGCGACAATAGCAGCCGAACCACCTCATAAGCATATCTATCGATAGTTATTAGAAAGCACCACTAATTACTGATTCAGAACTAATGTTAGTGTTAGACCATGATGCTTTGTACTCCAGCAGCTTGTTCCACCTATATTGATGTCTCATTTTTCAGAGTACTACCGAAGAAGATCCTCAAACAAGCCAAGACCCAGCGTCATTGAGATTGTTGCAGATTCTCTTGTTAAGAAGAAGCCAAAGGTTTGCAGTTATGGTGGATCTTAACTACTCTCTAGAAAAAATTCCAAAGTAACATGTTTATTGTAGTGTTCTCATTTGTTCGTTCTCCAACCTCGGTGTAATGCGTGAGTGTTGCTCTCGAATACCCAAAACAAGAAAGCTAAGTCGTCACAAATAAATGAAAATCTATTTCATCCTATATATCCTTTGATCCTATCTATTTATCCTGCCCGGCATCCCTGTCGGCCGAATAGTCACCTGGACTTAACTCGGGAACCTTCATTTAAGCTTTGAATAGTTAATTCATCTGTAAAACTATTTCATGCTGGATGTATGGTGGAAAAAATCATCCAGAACTAGGGAAAAGTCTGGTCGGAGTATAGTAGAAGACTGAGGTTAATAGGAGCGTTGAGGCTGTGACGGGATAAAACTAACGCTAGGATATCGACTTCATTTACCACAGAAGAAAGATGAAGATGAAGAGATGGATTGGTGGACGAAATTCTATGCTTCAACTGAGGAACTGGATAGAGCTAGTCAAAAGTATCTTCAAAAAGGATACGAGACTCTGCAGGTATGTGTCAAAACCTCTGTTCTAGAAGAGAGTAAAACAATACTGACCCTGTTTAACTAACTATAATAGCTAAACCTTGTCCTGAATTTGAAAATATAACAAATTAATAATACACGTGCACCAAGCTTTCGGTGATTGCTAAGACCTTGTTCACAATGGTTGAGAATCGTCCCGGTAGTGCCTTTTGATGGTATTGTTCCATACGGGCGCGAAATTTAATTCTACCGTCATCACGGTTGAGTGCAGAGCCCGTACAGAAATAGCCTCCTTTATGCCCCTTTCAAACCATTTCAGTTGAATCCACTGTCAACACCTAGGTGTTAGACATTGCAACTGTATTCCTTTTGCATTCTGTGTGTATTTGTTCGAAAACCGAACCAGTTTAACTACTTTAGCATTAAAAGAAATCTAAGAAAAAAAAAAAAACATAACAAAGCAATTTAAGGATTTGCATTGTCCGAGACCTTCGCTATGTTTCATTACCGTATTTTGACATACTTGGTTTTTTACATATCAAACAACTGTCACATACATCTGTCGTAAGCTAGGAAAACAAAACATAATTAGTAAGCTAATTTAGCTCTTTTCTCACAAAGGTTTACCAAACAGAGCTGGAGAAGGTTCCTCAATTCCAGGGCTTCAAAGACTTTGTTTCCACGTTCCCGATCAACCGAGAGCAACACAATTCTGAAGAAGATAAGGACAAAGCAAAAATCGGAGAGTTCAAGGTAATACAAAGTTTTGATTTTGAAAAAGATAAAAATCGTTGCTCAGATTGAGAAAATGAGAGATCTTTTACCGCGTATAACACAAGATTTTTTCCGCAAAAGCTTTACAACAAGAACAAGTGAATTTTCATCAGCGTTTTTTGGCTTTCCGCCTAATTCGAAGATTGTAACTTTCAGGCGAATCAAAAATCTTTTTCTTAGGATTTATATACGTCCTTGAAATTCACATATTGCTTTAAAAGAAAACATTTATAACTATTGTATAATTATGCTCATGATTTAGTGTAGCGGCGCTTTCATTCAGTGCTCAAAGCAGGGGAAAGTTGTTCATTCTATATTCTTGATTTATAAGTGAATCAGCAAAGGTTTCCGATCATGACTGACTATTCTTGATTTTGTCCAGCTTTTTTATTTGAACTTTTTCGAGATTTGGAAAAGGCAGCGAGACGAGTTCTGAGCCTTGCATTTTTGCTTCATATTGCTTTTAGCAGAACATTGTATTTCAGTTATACATATCTAGTAATCACACCCATGCAGTCTTTTTAACCGAGAACGGAAGCAATGTTCAATAGACTTTCGAGTTTGTCTAAGGTCATTTGTAAGGGAAAAAAACAGTTAGAACTGATTTAGTCACATGAATCACTTGACTATCCTTTTATAGTTGAACCCCAATAAGCTTCAGTTTTTTGCACCCGCGAAACCTCCACCTTGCACATGAAGAGCTAAATGGTTCCCGAATGAGTTTTCAAACAGGCACACGAAAGAGACAACCTGTAATTTCAGTTCTTATTTTATTTTAATAAAAAAGTCTTGATGAATAAAAGTCTTGATAAATACCGGCCCTGACTTTAAAACCAACATCTTGCTCCCGAATGGCTTAAGAACATAACTTGCTAACCATAACGGAGAAAGTTTTAAGAAACCTTTTGACACCAATTTGCATCTATTGTATGTTCAGCAATTATTCCACCAACGCGCGTTGAATATGAGCGCGAGTGTAATAATTGGATTTATGAATCAAACATTCTGCTGAAAATGGCAACAACTAATCGGTCTTTTAACAAAAAAAAAAACAATCCAACTTACAGCCGTACTCACCGTAAAAAAAATTTAATGTCGTATTTTGCGGCACGTATAGTGTTGCTGGGAACTTAGTCTTCAAGAAGTTTCTCTATTTCACCGCTCGAAACCTCGACTAATCTCGAGTTTTCCGCAATTGTTTTGATTTAGTTCGGTTGAGAGAAACTTAAAGCACGGCTCTGATTTTGATTTTCGCGGCTTTTTTTCATATATGGTATAAAGTTGTTTGTTTAGAACAATTATTTCTGTTGCAAACTAAACTTTCCGCAACACCTACCCCACATCCGTCGTAGAGATCTTTAAAGTTTGATCTTTAAAGTTTGGTCATCATTAACATACTACGACTCTTTGATTGTGTAGCGTTCTGTAAAGCTCTCATCGTTTTCACTTTTTTTTCTCCTACCTTCACATTAAGGCTATGCATTATCAAAGTTCAAAGTGTAATTGCATAGATATATTGCTTGTTAGATTTAAGTATTAAGAGTTTGATTTTCTTGTTTCTTTCAGGGTACGTTCAGGGTTTTTGTCATGCCCGAGGAAGGAGAGTCGTGTCCTCTCCTACCAAAGACTATGTTTACTCGCTTGCCACCAGTAAAACCGCTTGAGTGCACGGTCAGAGTGTATGTCGTTCAGGTAAATTTTTGGTATTTTTTGTTTAAATTGAACTTTTATACCTTTACATTTTATATTAACAAAGACAGCACACACAGTACATTACTATACGGCTAGTTGACTTCTTGCACTGGTCAGTTTGAGATTCGTATAAGTTGTCGTGCGGATGTCGCTGGCTCCAAGTCGTAAGTTGCAAGCCCACGCGGTCTTTCTTTTTCTCACGAAGAAACCGCTAAACATGGATCACCCAAACATGTGTTTCAGCCATTCTAGAACTTATGGACCCGCCTCCAGAAGCTGTTGAGCCGCAGGTGCTTCGCAAGTACGTCAAGGATATAGGCTTTGTAAAGTTTGCAACAAGTATTAAACGTCTGAGCAGCTCCCTACTTTTTTTTTTTTGGAAGACAACTTTACTTGCTAGTGAAAAATTTAAAATCCCTGCAATTTTAATTGTAAAAAAAGACTGATTTAAAATGGAAAAAATCCGAGTGATTTTGTTCAGAGAAAAACAAGAATTTCAATATATAATCAGTACTAGTTCATTAGCTTGACAAGTTGATGTGTTTGTTATCCAAATAAGTTCAGAATAAAAGCAGTGCAGCTATCGGCGACAGCCAAAGTTCAACCAAATGAACATCTCGCAAATGAAATAAATATATGCCCTGCATGCCTTCTTTTACTAAGATTTACCAATCAAACGTTGTTTAAAAAGTTCCTTGTGGTAAAAAAAAAAAATAGATAGAAAAGCTCAGTATGGCGCAAGTCCTCTCTTACTAGGTTTCCCAAAGGTACTCAAAGGGCTGGCCGTCAGTTGGAGAATTAGCCAACCGTTCTGTTAGGAAACCGTCAGTATAATGATTATCAAATGTTGGTGATGTTCTCGAAAACTTTGTTGCTCATTTGAGTGTTAATAAAAACATCCAAAGTTTAATTGCCAACAAATCGACACCATTTAGCATGAACGACAAAAGTTCGAGTCCATTCCTGAACAATTACATATTTTCTTGGAGAAACACTTTGTTAGCATTGTTTTTTCCTTGTCGAGCGTGGTCGTTTCGAGGCGACTTCATTTAAAATCTTTGCCTTAACATTTTTATTGTTTGCGAGTCAATTAAAACTCCCTTATGCCTGTCAAAATGACTTAAAACTGCCGGTCTTCAGTTGAAAGCCTTATAATAAATCTCTTGTTAGCCTCATTTGCTTGTTCCGTGCGAAAAGTTATCGACCGACGTTCAGCTTTCTTCCTTTGTTCTGATGGCCGTGTGTCTCGCGCAAACTCGGGTCTGTAACTTTACGTTCAGTTAATTTTTCTTATATCCGACTGATCTGACTGAGCCGCCTAGTTCTTTGAGGTGGTATGAGGTCACTATATGTGGTAGATGTATGAAGTAGTATAATCGAAGCTACAAAGTAAAATCAATTTTGCCTAGTTGTTTCTCTTTTTAAAAAAGGTTGCTATATAAGCATGGCATGCAATACTTGCGGTTATTCGTTCAACCCTTGCAGAATTGCCGAGTTTAAAGTTCTGCAAGATTTAGGATGAACTAGTTCCTAAAAGCCTCAGTTAGTCAATAGATTTTCTTGTCTAGCAGATGACTTTCGCAAAGATTAACGCAAGGCCGTAGATGGATTTCCCGACATCTTTTTCAAGATTATGAAATAACCAACAAGATTTAACCACCTCACTGAAATAAATCTTAATCAAGTATAAATATAATGTATTTATACTTTCATCTCAACAGGCTATCGACCTTCAACCTCGTGACGCTGGTAACTTGGTAAATATCTGTTATGGCAATGCAGAATTGAAAAATATCTTTATTTTTATGATCATACTTTTAAAAGCATTAGCTAAAACATTAGAATTGCATTTATCTCTGTTATCATCATGAAAAAATATCATTTTCTTTACTGTGATAAACCATACTAACTTTTTGCAAAATTGGTAGTTATGCTAATAGTCATACATACGTATACGCGTTGCAAGGAGAAACCAAGATGTTAGCATTAGCATACAATTGATCATCAACGTACTAGAAAAAGTTGTCATCAATAGTCAAATATCGTCATACAACATATAACAATGAACATATAATATCAGCATTGTATAACTTTTACAATTATGAATATTGTTATCGTTTTTTGCGTTCTCGATTTCATTTGAAAGCATTTTTCTGTTCTTTTATATCAAAAACATACAACGTACAAAATTGTCATTATTTATTTTCTTTGCAGACTGACCCCTATCTTATTCTGACCTTGGGGAAGTTAAAGATAAATGATATTAAAAACTGCATTCCAAATACCAACGACCCTGTGTTTGGAAGGTAAGCACATTAAGATCAAGGAAACGCTGAGAATTGGAAAAAGCAATTTCAAACAAAACAAAATTTAGTCATTACTTGCTTGAACCTCTTTGTTGCAGCAGAATTGTCCGAATCGAGGAACTCAACTCAGGATATGCATATACCTACTAATATTCGTACTCATAAAGCTCTATTGAAAAAAATGCGGAGATTCTAGTCCTTGTTGGTCTACATTCGAACATAGTTAATATACAGACTGGTTATAAAACCTTTGTTGTAGGTCTTTGTTCGTCTTTTTCGTTTGTTTACTATTGCTGAAGGTGCACAAAATACAAAAGATTTTGAGATGCAAATCAACAAGTAGCCAGTCAAGACATTCTCACTAACACATTAAACAAAGAATGTGCACCCTCGCGGTTCGTTCAACCTACAACTACCAAGGAACTTTGTACATTCTTTGTATTTCCCTTCTGAAGTTTGTCGGCTTTCATAACCAGTCCGTATATTAACTATGATTCGAATAAGCACTAATAGCCACGTTTTTGATAACATGTTCGTTTGAAAGCTTAACTCAAGACTGGGGCTTTGTTGGGCTAATTTGTAGGGCTAGTTAGAATTGACGCCACTTATGAATAAGGTCTATTGGCCTTGAGTAGCTTTTACTTCTCAGCGAGCGGTGCAAGGTTGTCTTAAACACATGGCAATTAACAAGAACTAACGGTAAGCTTGGAAAAGGGGTAGGGAATACTTTAAAAATTGGGTAGGGGTGCGGGCGGGTTTGAAAATGACCCTAAAAATGGTGCAAATAATAACAGAAAGGCTAATTTCATACCCTAAAAAAATATGACCACATTTATATATTTGAATTTGAGTTTTAGTTCATAGATTATATTCTTAAATCAGGTTCCCGACCCTTAAGTTCTTGTATGAACTTTTATATTTTTCAAAATGAAAAGCCTGACCCTAAAAGGCACGGTGTCAGTTCGAAACCTAAAAGATACGCCGGAGGGTCTCATTTTCGACCGTAAAACTCCATTGGTGAGCACTCCTACGCACTTTTCCGCGGAGTCCCCCCCGGACAATAAGACTACGAGTTTGATTTGACCACAGATAAGAGCAAAACTGCCTTTGCATTAATAGAGACCAGAAAGCATAATGTTTTTTATCACTATGAAGGAATATTTGCTCCAAATCCCCATTATGAAATACTTCACAATCATAAAAAAAACTAGGTTTTTAAAATGCTTTAATTCTATCTAAAAAATTCAAGACACGGTTTCTATTTAATGATATAAAAGCGTCTGGAAATCAGCCTATAAAAATCTTTAGAAAAGATGTTTTTGAGCTTGATTTCAAAATTTTCTAAACTAGGACTGTTTTTGCGGGGAAGCGCGTTACAGTCAAACACGGCTGTGATCAAAAAAAATATTTGCACATAAATCTAAAAAGTTTATTTTTCTTCTCTTTTAGAGCGTTTGAGCTTAAAGCGACAATTCCACTTGTCAAGGACCTTAAAATCACAGTAATGGACCGTGATTTGCTTTTTCGCGATGACGTTGTCGGTGAAACAGTTATTGACCTCGAAAACAGACTGCTATCAAAATATCGAGCGACCTGTGGACTTTCACAGAACTATTGCATGTGAGTAACTGCTGGTTGCTGACCAATTCCTTTTTACACTGTGTATAAGTAAAATTGAAATTTATGCTGCTTTTTTAAACATGTCTTTTAAAACCTTTGCATTCCAAGATGTATTGATAAATTCTCTCAACTAGCGTCCATGTTTTGTACAAGTTTACGGGAGTTTTACCCCCATATTTTGGTAGCGCAGTTTGTGTAATTATGCAATTTCCAATCATTAGCAACACCTGTATGTTTGTTGCAGTGGGAAATTTATTATTGTAGTTTCAATGGTCTTTCTCGCCACATGTTTGACTTCTTTCACTCCTTTATATTGCATTATCATTTCAACTTTGTGCGGTACTGAAATAAAGTTAAACTGAAACGGAAACCCACTGGATCTGGAAAGTTAACCATCTTTGTTTCCCTGCAGTTTTTCTGTTTTATGTCGTCCTTTTTCCCTATTTTCCTTGTATAGATCAGGCATTAACAAATGGCGCGACGCCAAAAAACCGAGAGACATTTTGGAGGAGTTCTGTGCAAGAAACAACAAGAGTCCCCCACAGTACCGAGACGATCACACTTTGATGCTCGATGGAGTCCTTCACACGTTGGAAGATTACGGTGAGATACATCACGTCTAAATTAAAACGATTTTAACTTCCTCAAGAAAAAGTAAGAATTTCAAAACTTTTTCCTCGGCACTTTCAATCCTGAGTTTAAAATGACGTTCGAGCACATTTTCTCACTTCCGAACATCCTCCAGGGGGGATCAAGGTTTTGCAATAAGTATTTTCTTTCGCAACACCAACAATTTAAGAGAGGCTCGGGGTTGTGCAGTGTTATAAAAACAACAACAATGATATCAAAACAAGTATAGTGGCAGCAATAATATTAGTTAGATATAGAGCGTTAGAAAGAATGCCTCAGTGCATTACCATTAATTTCAACATAGTAGTACTGATAAAAAGGCAACTAAGATAAATAGGTTTTTATGTTACCCAGTTTGTAAGGCGCAAGTCTGTCTTGCGGAAGGCCTGGACATGACTCCCGAGAGTTAACAAAGGAGAAAGTGCTGCTTTTGCTTCAACATCTGCAAATGTTTAGACTTCCGCTTATTCTAGATTAAGGACGTTACAGCCGTTGGACTCCTATAATTGGGTTGTAATTTAACTTGATTGATTTTCCGACCGCCCAAGAGCATGGAAGACTATAAACTGTCGATCACACGGCGGCCATTTTCTATCACAATCTTTTGTTATTGCTTGGTAAGCCTTGTCACAGTGTCAAGGATTTTAACCAAAAAGGCATAATACTAACTTCTTATTAAATAATGATTATGTTTTAGAGAGCGAACTCGAACTCCATGAGCACCTCGGTAGTCGTGACCAGCGGTTAGCCTTGCATGTGTTGAACCAGCTACAGATGGTACCAGAGCACGTGGAGACAAGACCGCTGTACAGCAACACTCAGTGTGGCATACAACAGGTAGGAACAAAGCTGAACGACCAAATGCGCATGCCCGATCTGTGACAGGTTTCGCACTTTTAACTATAAAGAGGCCAAACCTCTTCACACTTGCTATAAAAGTCATTTAAACTTTCACAGTATCAGACTGAAGCTTTTTTCGAAATCTAGGTAAGGGGGACGTCCGTACGTTTTTAACGCCAAATGTGAGCAGTTTTTACACAATTTTTAATGACATAAGATTTAATGAGTTCCAGCTGCAAATACCGAGTAAAAACCTAATGGTAGTTTGGTACTGCAAACAGAATGTAATTTCTTCCCTTTTTTCCTCCTCAATTCATTATTGTATTTAATACATACTATGATAAAAGGCTAACACGATGTGAAGAACTAAGAATTCAGAGCTCCAAATGGAAACTGAACCAACCACCTTCCGTATAGTAGTAGATCAGCTTAGCTATTAGGCAACTGATAGCTCGATGGTGAGCAAGGTCATTGTTGGTCAGACACACGGATTGAACGACACAATTACTATAGGCCCCAAGACATTTATATGTCAAGGAACACACTTACTTAACTGAACTTCGCAGCAACTTTGAAAAACTCTCTGATAAGAGAGAACACAAGATTCTTGATGAAGGCATTGTGAAATACGACTAATATCTCAACTGCGCTAAAGTTATATGTAGTGTACATGTGCAACTTTGTAGAGTGTATTTGTCAACTTTTGTTTATGGTATTGTATTTCAAGAATATTTCCGTACTAATGATAACGAGACATCAGGGAATGTAAAAATAAGGCTGATTTTACTGACTGCAGGGAAGCATTCAGCTGTGGGTTGACATTTTCCCTGGAACAAAGATACCACTCGAGCCCCTCGTGAATATCAAACCAAGAATCGCTGAAAGGTGAGTTAGACAAAAATTATGATCGTATTTTTTTTGTCCTATCTGTCAGTTCTTTCCTCGGTTACAAGTCAGCTTTTGTACACACTAACAACGGTATCACTCATTTAGCAGTTGTAATCTCGCCAAGAGGGTCAAGGTCATCATCAAATTCAAATATATAAAGGAAATATCACAGTTGCTGCTTTTTCCTTCTTGAAAAACTTTGTAATTAAATTATATGCGCGCATGTGTTCTCAACACCTCAGCCATTGAAAATGGACCGTTTTAACCTAAGCAAGCTAGTTTTTTCTCAATAATTGACTTTATTTACCGTAAAATACGCACAAATTAGATCTGGCCATGAAAAGATGGGAATTGATCAACATAAATCTAGTCACAAAATTAAATGCTTCAAACAGGTTGTTAGAAAGTAATGGGTTCCGATGGTTTTACTAACACCGTTTCTGTTGCTGAAAAAGGTTAAAATTGAGACTTGATTTATTTTAGCTATGAGCTCAGAGTGATTATCTGGAACACAGCAGATGTCATCCTGCAAGAAACCTCGATCACCGGAGAGAAGATGTCTGACATTTATGTCAAAAGGTTTTCCTTTTGTATTGTAGTCGTTCTGGGGTGTAAGACCAGAGTTTTGAGCCAATAGAAAATTGTAATTGGTTTCCACAGGAATTTTTTACATACTCCATACTCTAGAAACTCAAGGGTCTTGGGTTGTTATAGATATTCGAAACTAAATGAACATGCGATAAAGTAGATACTTCACTTTTTCAAACGTTGACTACGATTCCAATAATAATAATAATAATAATAATAATAATAATAAAAAAATAATAATAATAATAGTAGTAAAAATAATAATAAAAAAAAATAATAATAATAATATTAATAACAATGATAGTAATAATAGTAATAATAATATTAATAAAACTTGAACCGCACCTATACATAGTTTCCTAAGCGGCTTACAATTGGTAAAATTAAAATAAATAAATACTTAAGCTGATACATAAATACATGCTATAAATTTTAATAGACATGTCTTTAGTTTAGATTTAAGCGAAGTAATACTGTTAGCTGATCGAATACCAAAAGGTAAAGGATTCCAAAGGGTTGGAGCGTGAAACGAATAAGTAATTTTGAGGTTGTAAGGAACAGTCACGAGTTTAAGTACATCCGAGGGTGATCTTGCTAGAAATAGAAAGTTCGCTGGAAAGATGAATACTACTTCTAAATACTAAGTAGGATGACATTTTTGGATACATTCTATGATCTTCAAATTTGAGTACCTTGGCTCGTTCTATCATATTATTACTAGTTTGTCCTAACTCTTCGGAGAAAATAAGACCTGGGCTATCAGTTGTTCGATAAATCTTCTTTTGCCAAATCTGACTATTGACTTATTGAACTCTGGAAGTATTGAGCCTATTGGCTGCTTAATTATCCGTTTACTTTTTAGTTCAACTGTTATAATATTTTTCATTCTATTCTTTTTTGTAGTTTATAACTTAATCTTTGACTGTCTACGTTTCCCATGGCCTTTTACCTTAAATGTAATGTTAGAATCATTTTGGTTGCAATTATGAATCAATTTTTCTTCGATTCGCTATGGAACTTCTTATTTCAGTACAACGTTATTTTCAAATACTTTCTGATCTCTTTTTATCATCATTTTTATCATGGATAAAGATCCTTGGTCCGTTTGTTTTTAACGGAGTTTTGTATTTCAGAAAGATAGAAATTAAGCGTTACTTCCTAAGTTGCTCTCTATTCTTGGAAAAAACATTCTTGGCTCTTTCTAAGTTCAACTACTATGAAAATTTTCTTTACCCTGTTCGTTAACCCTCGAACTTTGTAGTTAGATTTTCAGCCATTACCATTTCTCACAAAAATGATACATCTGGAAACAAAAAGGTATGACACTTAAAATACACGCTGGAAAAGAAAAAATTAAAAGTTAAAAATAATTGACCGATAAAAGGTTACTGTTTGGAAAAACAATTACCATTTAAACTTGCTGGCTGAGCCAACCATAAATCTGTTTGTGGAACAACACATTTGAAATAGAATACTTTAATGATTCATAATTAGTTGTATAAATATCCCGAGAAGCAAACAAACGAATCATTATAAACAATTAATTTTCCCATCATAAAAGTTACCATTTTTATTTTTCCGAAAACAGCTGGCTTGAAGGTTTCAATGACGACACGCAGGAAACAGATGTACACTACAGGTGAAAGAACATAACGTCAATTAATAGTATTGATGATAATGATAATATTAATATTGATTTTAATAATGTTTTGAGTTCATCTTGATGGTGATCTCGGAATTTACTCATTTTGTACGGTGGTCCACAAGTGCACGGCAAAACTTCAGTTGCTCACAGCAAAACTTAAATTCTTCACGGCAATACTTTAATTCTTAACTTTCTTCTTGGCAAAACTTACTTTCCAGTAAGGCCAAACGTTCGCTTTTTTTCTTCGGAAGTGAACACTGCGCTTGAAATGAAGGTAATCAGAATCAATCTCTAACAGTCATGTTTGAAATATCAGTGGCGTTATGTTATCAAACTAGCTTTTCTACCGCGTCATTTCTTAAAAAAAAACATGCATTCTTCCTTATAACAATAACCTCTACAAAATAACATGTAAACAAATCTTCGTCATTTTCTTCCTTCGCTCATAGTCCTCGTTTCGTTGCTTTCGTATTCTTTTTGTTTGTTTTGGCCGTGAGACTTTTAGTCTGATTATCTTCATTACCACCGCAGCAATCATTTCCGCCGTGACAAGACAAAAGTTTACCGGTACTTGTAGGCCACAGTATACCAGAACTGTTCTTAACACTAATAAACTTTTGTTGTAAAGGTCATTGAATGGTGAGGGTAATTTCAACTGGAGAAAAATTTTCAAGTTCCCGTATCTGATTCATGAAAAGAAACTGGTAGTTTCTGAAAAGGTAACGTTTTAAAATCTAGATTACTGCACTCATTCACACCGTGTAAAGATACTATAAGAACCAACAGTTTTTACCATAGATGTTTTGCTGTAAAGGTCATTGAATGGTGAGGGTAATTTCAACTGGAGAAAAATTTTCAAGTTCCCGTATCTGATTCATGAAAAG
>JAOBAT010016568.1:17136-32135 GCA_026413305.1 Hydrozoanthus tunicans | reverse complement strand
GGGGTATTTGTATCCATCATATCTCAAAAGTTAACACAGGCACACCCCTTTTTTATTCCATTTTTTCAGTTTACATAGATAATGATTGACAAATGAGGAAAGTTTAACAAAAATCTAGGTGCGGGTTCTATTCAAATGGAATGACCTTAAAGGTGGTTTCCCACAATTACTTTGAGGCACTTTTCAGTTAAACACAAAGTCCTTGTAAAACAGAAAAAGAATATTTAGTATAGGTAATCCTACATTATAATGAATGAATAATTGAAAAGGCTAGTGCAAAAACGATGTAAGTGACTTTATGTGAAACAACTAATTGTCCCAACTGTTATGTAGAGAAAGAGAGAGTTGACAACTTCATAAAAGTCACTTGCATCATTTTGGCACAGACCTTTCATTTGTAACACTGGATGATGACTAGACAAATAACCAAGCACTAAACTTTTGTATTGTAATCTGTCCAAATGAGAACTTAGTTGTACACAAAATTTAAAAAATCAGACTTACATGATCTGCTCCAGATGAAATGGCAGATCTTGGTTCAAATACTATGACAGTGTTACCATAGGATGCGGCAATCTGTTAAGGAGAAACACACTTTGTTGATCAACTATCTTGGGCTGAAAGAGTTGAGTTATGTATATAAGGAGAAGTTAGGTGTTGATACACTGGCTGGGGCAGAAAGGGATGAGTTACATAATATAAGAAGGTGGACATCGATAAACTGGCTTGGGCTGAAAGGGTTGAGTTATAAAAGGAGAAGTTAGGTGTTGATATACTGGCTGGGACAGAAAGGATCAAGAGTTATGTAAGGAGAAGTTAAATGTTGATAAACTAGCTGGGGCTGAAAGGGTTGAGTTATATATAAGGAGAAGTTAGGTTTTGATACACTGGCTTGGGCCGAAAGGGTTGAGTTGTGCATATAGGGAGAAGTTAGATGTTGATAAACTGGCTGGGGCTGAAAGGGTTGAGTTTTAACTGATGTTATCAAACTGGCCAGGGCTGAAAGAGTTCAATGAGTTATTTAAGGAGAAATAAGATGTTGATAAACTGGCTGCATGGGGCTAAAAGGGTTGAGTGTTAATGTATGTTGATAAACTAGCTGGGGCTGAAAGGGTTGAGTTTTAATGTATGTTGATAAACTAGCTGGGGCTGAAAGGGTAGAGTTATGTAAGGAGAAGTTAGACATTGATAAACTGGCTAGGACTGAAAGGATTGAGTTATGTAAGGAGAAGTTAGATGTTGATAAACTGGCTTGGACTGAGGGGTTAAGTTACAAAAGGAGAAGGTAGATATTTCAAACTCAGGGGTTCAAAGGGTTGAGTTATGTAAGGAGAAGTTAGATTTTGATAAATTGACTGGGGCTGAAAGGGTTGAGTAATGTAAGGAGATGTTAAATGTTGATAAACTGGCTGGGTTGAGATATGTAAAGAGAAAGGAGGTATTGATAAACTTCTCGGGTTCAAAGGGTTGAGATATGAAAGTCGATAAATTAGCCTGGGCCAAATGGGTTGAGGTATGTAAAAAAAAGGGAACTATTGATAAACTCCTTAGGTTCAGAGGGTTAAGTTATATAAGGACAAGTTAGATGTTGACAAACTGGCTTGGGGTGAAAGGGTTGAGTTATATTGTAAGCAGAAGTTAGATGTCGATAAACTGGCCCAAGTGGGCTGAATGGGTTGAGTTACATAAAAAGAAGGTAGATACTGATAAATTTCTGAGTTCAGAGGGTTGAGTCATGTAAGGTGAAGTTAGCTGTAGAAAGGGTTAAGGTGTTGCTCTACCATAGAATGCTACCTTGCCATCACCGTCGCAAGCATCAACACAACTGACTTCCTTGTAGCCATACTGCGACCCTGGGATGATTTGCACCCGTGTGAAGCCACTCAGAAGAATGACAACATCACATCCAGATGCGTACACCTGTTTTCAAAACATAGACAGAAGTTTCTTATATTAAGCTACTAAAAACTCGCCATGTGATGAGTTAAACTTTATTGCCCTTGTCCGGCTATCACTATTATTATCATCATCATTATCATCATCACCATCATCATCATCATCATCAGTGTTCTATACTCATATCAGTACACTATATTATGTATACAGTATAACTATCATCAATAACAATTATAAACAATATTAATAACCTCAATGACAAAGCAACACAAAATTTCAACAAGATAATAAGTCTTGGACAATTTGTCGAGTATAGTACTTTTGATTCAGCTTCATTCTTGCTAATGCAAGCAAATATTTACTTGGACAGACAAAGGTTGCACTTGATTATTAACTCAAAATACATTATTAGTTTATTAATTTTATGTAGTGTTATCTCTATAAATGGTTTAATTTGAAAGCTGCTTTATCAAGAAAGCAAGTTGGGATTATCAGTTGACTTAAAATGTATAACTATTGCAGCCACCATTTAAAATTCATTTTAGTGATGGAAATTAATTAATTAATAACAAAAAGGGAAAGAAGTGGGTGTTTCACCCAACCTTACATGTCATGAAACATTTATTAATTATTTACACACCATATTAATAATGGTTCAACACATTCTTCACATTAATTTTGTATACCATATTTATTTGAATGAACACTGAACGCGTTTATTTAATATACTTATATATACTTAATCAAGGAAGGGCACTTTTTAAATTTTCGTTATATTAGGGGCTGATTACATGATACCAGAATGAAAGTCATTCTGGACTGAGTTTCATTCTGAAACGAAGTTCGCACTGCATTCATATGATAAGAACGACCGGTTCTGTCATCAGAAATTTAAAGATGGCGTGTATTGCGCATGAAGTGTTATTGGGCCATTATGGCCATAACTGCAGTTTTTATGCTAACAAGTGACCAAAGACTGCTTCCTGGCCTGTGCGGAAAGAAACTTGGAAACTTCCAAGAGCTTTTTCTGTTTTTTTCATCCTATTTTCATTGTAAATCTTTTTTAACCATTTTATTCTTTTTGCTGCATTTGCTAAACTGTTTTCAGACAGTTTTCCATTAAACAGATGGCAATACGAATGCAGTTTTCATCCCAAAAAGGATTTCATTTTCAGTTTACATGATACCAGAATGGAATGTCATTCCAGAACAAGAATTTCATTTGGATTGAAAACCAGAATGAACTCATTCTGGAACGACATCAATTTCTTCTCGGGATCATGTAAGCAGATGCAGTGAAATAATTATATGGTGACAGAATGAACTCATTCTGGAATGAAACTTGTTCCGGTATGATGTAAACAGCCCCTTAGTCCGAAAGACATTCAAATCAAGAATGAATTTGTTATCTTTCACAACACAACTTGCAACATGACAACCATATTAAATTGAGAATCTTTAAAGACCTTTTACTATGAGTGGTTTAATTCCAGTTTTTTTCTTGCAAGCACATTGGTTGATACTTTAAAGCCAGGTATAATTGGCCCATTTTGGATGCCTTTAAAATATTTAATTCCCATAGCTTAGATATTTGTATGACGTATTTCCAGTGTCATATTTCTTAGGCTATAGTCTTTACTAGTGTCGGTCACTATTATCATTCTGTATATATCGCTAGTCATTATTTGAGTATTGTAAGTTACTGTTAGCATTTCCCCACCCTCCCACCCATGATTTGATGATGAGCTTGTTTATTTCATCCCCCTGGCTCGTGATCATCTTATGGTGTGGGCGGAGAGGTTTATTGTTGTCTCAGATCGTAGTTTCCTTTATATTTCCTTTTGGTTCTGCTTGTCCACTGTAATAAACCTCTCCTTATGGCCAAACAATATGTTGTGTTGTGTTGTGTTATTTAGCAATTCTAGGCGTTCATGGGAATTACAGTAATAATCAATTCTACAAGATGAATTAAAATGTGATTTCTCTGCAATTCTAGTGCATTTATTTTTGGGGAGGCACTTATTTGAGAGAAGCGCATATCCAAGAGAGGGTGCTAAGTCGAATAAATACGGTATGCAAATAATTTTATTTAAGTTAACTAGTTTATCAACGATCTTAATCTTACAAAAAAAAGTCTTAAAACCGCTCTCTGTACAAAAACTCATATTTGGTCAACTCGAATGGCGTGCAACTTTACACGTATATACATAGAACCTGACCAGAGAATTATCCTTCTACACAATATGAAAAATGCAGACCCTTGTAAACTGAAAGAAAAAGAAACTGTTACATTTTCAGGTTCTAAGAGTAAGAATTGTGGAACCTTTATTGATCTAAAATCTAACAATAAAACCATATGCAGTCACCGACTTATTTACGTAATTTACTGACTTCAGACAAATTTAAATTTCATTTTGTTTCTCTCCTTGTAAACTATGTTCCAAGTCCAGAGATCAGGAAAGTTCGAATGAATGCATACATATGTAATTATTATGTTGCATATAAAACGTCGTACTTGTATTCATACAGAAGAAACTCACTGTAAACGGATAACCCTCGACGTTTCCCACGGCAATAGCCGCCTTATCATCAAAGGTATTTGCGGCACCGGTCAACACTTGGTGTAGTTTCATAATAAAGCTTTGGCTTTTTCAACTAAACCCCTTCCCAGTGATCGACGGCAAGCCGCCGCCATTTTGACATTCCTTGGGTTAGTCTCGGGACCAGGTCTACTCGTTCTTCAATGGACGCGCGCGATTTTCGGTAAGTTGTGCAACTGTGCACCACTTTGGATGGACGCTGACACAAAACGTTTTGATGAAAAAGGTTTCCGGATTTAATAACGAGTTATTATGGAGAGAACGAAAGAGGAGAACTTAGATAATTCGTTTGTTAATGCTATGCTGCACTTTTAGGGATGATTAGTGGTCGCATTAGGGAACATTAACAAATTATTGTGGGGAGGACTGATGAGAAATTTAATATTCTCTATCCAAAAAAATTTGGAAATCCTACTTGAAACACAAGTAAAAACAATTCAGGAACAACCTTTTTGTGTCTTTAGAAATTTTAAACAGCAACTTGGCCCCCCTCAGCTGTAGTGTAGCTAAATTCTAGTTAGGACGCCATTCTCTATCTAGCCTTCTACTTAATCTTCTCCCTGGCCTCGTACTGTTTGCAGAAAAAAACATTGCCTCCATCTACGCATTTATATTCGCCTTCCACATCTTGCTTTAAGGTGTATATATCATGATTATAGAACAAAATTATTTAGAAAGGAATTTGAAAAAGAAGAATAACGTCGTTTATTTCAATGAAGTAACTCTTTTAGTTTCTGAGATATCAAGGTTTTGCAAAAATGCAAAATATTAGCTGTGACGTAACAGGGAGTGATGGGTGAAAAGATGACAAAACAACAAGTTATTTTTACTTGAATTATACGACCAATAATCTTAAAACTTTGCATAATTGTTTACTGCTATAACACAAAAACACATGTTACAAAAAAGCTGCTGTGTAGCAATTTATCCCACTGGGTTTCCCCTGTTAGACTATTACGTCACAACTTTGGTAATTCGGCATATTTAAAAAACCTTGATATCAATCTCAGCAACCAAGAGAGTTACTTCAATGAAATAAGCGACGTTTTTCTTCTTTTCCAAAATCCTTTCTTTCAAATTAAGTTCGGTAAACATGATGACATGATGTGTAAACTACACCCGATGGGCTAAGCTATTGGTTTCCAACATTTTTTTCAGAAACCCCTCTTTTTAACGTCTAATGTTATTTTCAAGGAGCCCCCATTTCTTCATCAGTTCCCCCCCCCCCCTCCAGTAAGTGGGCGCATTTCAATATCATTTCATAGCCAGTTACGTTCAAATAACCATCTCTGTCTTGTTGTATCTTTGATACAGTTATATTTTTCATAGTTCATTTGTTGTCAGAATTGCTAACAACTTAGAATCGGAAATGTACACGTTTTTTTATAAGAACAACTAATTAAGAACAATGCCGAGGCTCAGATTGGCCAAAATTTAAGAACAATTTAAGAAAAAGCTGAGGTTCGGGCTCGATAACTTTTCTTTACTTTACCCGGAGCTACGATATTTAACTTAGCAATACAGAAATGATTGGCAGTTTTTCTCTTTTAATCAGTCATAGGTTCAAATTATAAGCTGTACGCGCGTACTTTCCCCGAAGTTAGTCCTTACAATTTTTGTTTCCAATAAACGTACCGCAATACCTAGTAGGCTTAGATCTATTCCATTTAAAACACACATATTCAAATAAAAACAATTTAAAAACGATTTCAGGCTCAAATGCCCTAAAAATTAAGAACTATATTCGAGCCTCGACCAAATTCACTGGTCTAATAAAAAAAAGCGTGTAGCGAAAATGAATGATAGAAAGGAACTGAACGCGAGTTTGGGCAAACTGACTGTCAATGCAACCTTGAAAGACCTTAAAACTTGAGATCTCAATCTTTCCCCTCAAAAAAATGCGGGAGATTTTAGAGAAAAACTTGAGATAAGACTATCGAAAGCAAGAAGGCAATGAGTTTTGTTTATGCTATAAGTTTCGTTTCTCAGGCCGGACGCCGGACGTTTGACATGTAACGTCCGGTAGTTCACACACAAAATAATAAATCTTTATTGAGGCTTGAATCGTACTAGCGATAATGACTCTGCTTTTGGATCCGATGAATGGGGTCCGTTTTAGAATCAACTAAAAAACGAACAGCTGCAAACTGATAGTCATAATTGCCAAATTAGTCAAGTATTGTATTTTTTGTGAGCACTTTCAGCTTGGTCTCTAGGGGCCTTCCCGTTAAACTGATTCCGACCGTGGAAACCCAGTTTTAAAAATTTCCCGGGACATACCCCCGGGCTTCCTCCTTAGGGATAGGAGTCGCATCGTCCGCTACCTTTGGGCGGCGAAACCGGAGGGGGAGGCCGGGGGTCACCACCCCCCTCCCCAATAATATGATTGGGGGGGGGGGGGCAGACCCTCCAATAATTTTTGGTTAACAACAATAACTTTTGTATAGTTGTTTCAGATCTTATGACAAACTACTAAATTTTCAACTGTGCCCCCCCCCCCCAATAAGTTTTTGCTTCCGCCACAGATGCTACCTGATCTACTACACCCAGTATTTCCAAATGCTAACGAAATTAAACCCTGTTTGTTCCCTAGTAAACATCTTGATTTTATATTCCTGGGCCAAATTGAGCATCTAAAAAAGCATTCGTGCTTAACTACTCATTTTTATAACATAAAACATTTCAACAGATTTAAGTAAAAACCGGCTACTGAGCGCCGAAGGACGCAAGGAAAATAACATAAAATTAAGCCATTTTCCACAGAGTTAGAAGAGAATAAGTGTTTTAGTTTATTCCAGCAAGGGTGCTTATCCATAAAAATTTTTTTGCAAGAATGAGCATTTCCTTAAAACTTATTGAATCACAGAGCTTAACAAAACCAACTCGGGCAGTTTCTTGGTGTTTTGAGGAATGATACTTTCTGTAATTCATTCATTTCAATACGGACGTGAAGCGACTGTTCCGTCCGTCATATTTTTTTTATATTTATATTTCATAATCCGCAAAGGTTGCCCATTACGCGAATGGTTTTGGTAATTTCGGCCCATTATCTACTATTTTGGAGGTAAATATTGTTTCACATTAACTATTTCTAAACCAATCAAATCGCACGTAACACGCAAACTGGTATATACTAAAATTCACAGTGACTAATCCAGCTTTCTCCTTTCTTGGCTCAAGCCCTTCCCACACGCTATGTGTTTCAATAAGCCTTATCTGATATGTTCTTTTGCTCTTGTATAAATTTGTGATTTGTTATCCCGGAAAATTAGAAAACGACCAATCGAAGAGGTGGGACTTAAACCTTCTTTGACGTCATTTGGTGATTCGCGCCAAAACTTCAGATCTCTTGTTACGTTCCACTGATATTTGTCACATTGTTGCTACAACCGCTCTCATTCGCTCGGACCGTTCGGGGGGATTAACATCGCGTGCATTTGGATCAAAAGAGGTAATGCGCCTTGCATGGACTTAAGTTTGTTCCAAAAAAAGCTAGTATCTCTCAACAAATCCTCTTTGATTAAAGCTAGCAAATAAGTAGAAGCTTTCCATACTGTTTTGCAGCTTCATTTTAACCGAGATCAGTTGACAATCGGTTGGCGTCAGTTTCAAACAGCCGAGTGTGCCCACAGAGCCAGAGGAAGGAAGTTCTGGTTCCGTTAACCTGGAAAAAGGTAAACCCGTTTTTCTTTCATAACTGCAATCCATGGAGCCAAATAAGCCTTGTACTGACGGAATGCCTTGTTTGGAAGTCTGAGTGTGTTTGTTGGAAGTTCCGTGCTTCTCGACGCTATAACTGTGATTAATAACGTCATTCTCTCACGTGTAAATTTCACGTCTCTTGCTTTTGGTTTCTGGTACAAAGATTTACCTAATATGTAAATGAAAAATAAGTAAACAAAATCAAAATTTCGGTGGCTTTTCTGTTTCGTTTTGAAGAAAGTAAAGAAGCCCTGTTTCCTTGTTTCATGTCAGCATTAACTGCAGCTGTCAGCGTGTGTGACAAGTGAGATTGATCTAGGCCGGAAATGGCGAAACGTAGACTCGCAGTTTTTCGTCGTAACATGCAATGGTCATTTTTCTCATCTACATAGTACTTTATAATACCTCAACAGCTCTATGAAAAAACGACATCTGAAAAAAAACTTTACGATTGCTTCGCCAAGAAGTTTACTTTCTTGTGCTGTTTTGACGTTCGGCAGCCCAATGTTGTTTTTGGCAAAGACAAGGTTTCTATTCTAAGGTTCGCTACAGTTTACTTCAGTTTTCTACTAATTGCCGTAAGTGCTCAAGACTTCAAAATCAGAAAATATTATCAACGAATGCCAAGTTTTAGTAAACAAAACGTGAATCATCTTTAACCAAGCTCTCCTAAGTAGTTTGTATCTTGCAATAATGCTTTCTCGACTCGAGTCATTGTTTCAGCAAATTTTATACAACTTATATTTAATATGTGTTTATTCATTTTGAGGAGTTTGTAAATGGATTCCGTCTAAACTTTAGAGCAGGTTTTCTTGGAAACTCTAATAGCCACTTTAATTATTTTCATTGTAACAGTTATAGCAGTATTGCATTGTAAATTCTTTGCCTCTCAACAACCCACCAGTTTCCTCATTGAATCACTGTTGGAAAGACTTCTTAAAAATGATATTGCTGTTACAAAAGATGAGGGATGAGTGTTGTGGGTGCTTTAAGTCCCCTGATAGCATATTACGAGACAGGGCCTACGGTGTGTAGTCCTTTTCCGAGAAGACACGAAGTCTAACTGTTTACATACGTTAGAGCAAAAGCAGCACCTTCTCCTCAGTTATTTTAAGACACTGAGTGAATGTTCGACACTGGAAACCGAACCTGGGCCTCTTGCACGAAAATCTGGTGCCATACCAACTAGGCTAACCTGGCAGCAATATAATTACACTTAGTTGACTCAATCATTTCAAGCTTCTGCCAAAGCCTTAGTGGTTAGCATAGTTTGTAAGGCACCAGTCTTTTGTGCAGGAGGCCGGGGTTCGATTCCCAGTGCCAGACCTCCATTCAGGGTTGTAAAATAACTGAAGAGAAGGTGATGCCTTTGCCTTTACATCTACAATCGGTTAGACCTTCGGGTCTTCTCAGATAAGCACTTTAAACCATAGGCCCTTGGAGTCCAATAATTGGGTTGTAAAACCAGTTGGGTTCTCTCGACTACCCAAGAGTAGTGAAGCTAAGTTGCTATCTTGCAATTTTGCTTTTGGGTTACCTTTCAATGCCCCTTGATAATAATTAACTGATCAAACAACATCAGTGCCCAACTTCAATTATTAGTTGATTGTTAAATTTTGAGCCATCGATTGGTCATCAGTTATCAATGTCAATTGATTAATTGGTACCTCCATAGATATTGGTTTTCATCGATTGCTGATATCATCATTTTATAATGCCAGTTTAATATTCAACCCTATTTAGTCAGAAGCTTCACTCTAATCCCTCCAGTTAGTACATGCTACAATGAGCTGAAAGTTTTATGCTCTCTGTATAGTGGATAGTTATTTGTTTATTTATTGACATTTAAACAGAAATTCCAGTTCAGCATAGCTGGTTTGAATGGAGATCTGTATAGAATAATGTGAATAAATTATAAACTATAAAAATGAAAATGAAAAAAGAAATCATTCAAAAGGTTCATAAGAGTGAAAATTAACTGAGGTGATTAAGATGTTGCTTGACTTTGAGTTTTAAACTAGTGAGAGACTGGTCATGGCGTAAGTTACGAGGAAGAGTGTTCCAGGATTTTGCAGCATTGTATTTAAAAGATGTTTTAAATTTAGTTGTCTTGGCAAGTGGCAGGTGGATAAGGTCTTTATTTCTAGTGTTGTAGTTATGCATTTGTTCCGAGAAGTAGAAGTTGTCTAAGAGATATGCTGGAGCCAGGCCATTGATGCATTTATAAATCTGCAAGCACTTGTGGTACTCTCTGCGGCATTGTAGTTATAAGCCTCAATTACACTGCAGAAAAATTTGGTACGACTTAGATAAAATAAGTATGCATACCAAAAATATATTTGATTGGTATGAATAGATTTTGTGATGTTAACAACTTTTGTCCCATGCTGGACTAAAATTTCACCCATGCTTGGACTACCACTCGACAAGGTCTGTGCATGGGTGAAATTTTAGTCTGGCACGAATGGGCAAAACTTTTTTACACAACAAAATCTGTCCATGCCAAACCAATTTTTTTTGGTTTGCAAACTTATATTTTATCTGAGCTCTACCAAGTTTTTCTGCAGTGTAAATGAGGTTATGAATCACAATACTGCCCTAAAAGAGACTAATGAAATCATATTATGGAACAACCTTTAGTTTTAAAAATACTCATTGGTAGGCAAAACTAAGTCGGTAACCAGAAGTCATTTAGATGTATGGGTTTCATCAGCAGAAATCAATTTATTCTCCTCTCCCAGTAACCACCAGATCTCTTTACAACAAACACCACCTGCCACACCTCTATTACTCTTCCCTATCCTTGCCCTTCTGCAATTACTACTCCCACGTCCTTATCTATCCTAAAATACTCCTCTCTAATCCTTGCCAGTCTCCATCCTTGACAGCAATATATTACTTCTCCCTCATTCTTACCAGTCTTCTACTTAACAGCAGAAATCAAGTTAGTGTTCTCTCCCATCAACCACAAGATTACTCAAAAAAAAACACCAACTGCCTAACCAGTCCTAACCAGCCCTCTGTTACTCCTCCCTCGAGCTCATCCTTAACGTTCCTCTACTACTCTTCCTAGTCCTTACCCTTCCCCTATTACTCCTCCCATATCCATACCAGCCCTCTGTTCCTCCTCCCTCATCCTTACCAGTCCTAAATAAATCACTCCTCCCTCATCCTTACCAGTCCTCTGTTACTCCTCCCTCATCCTTACCAGTCCTCTGTTTCTCCTCCCTCATCCTTACCAGTCCTCTGTTACTCTTCCCTCATCCTCACCAGTCCTCTGTTACTCCTCCCTCATCCTTACCAGTCCTAAATCGCTCCCCCCTCATGCTTACCAGTCCTCTATTACGCTTTCCTCATCCTTACCAGTCCTCTGTTCCTCCTCCCTCATCCTTACCAACCCTCTGTTACTCCTCCCTCATCCTTACCAGTCCTCTGTTACTCCTCCCTCATCCTTACCAGTCCTCTGTTTCTCCTCCCTCATCCTTACCAGTCCTCAGTTCCTCTTCCCTCATCCTTACCAATCCTCTATTACTCCTCCCTCATCCTTACCAGTCCTCTTTTACTCCTCCCTCATCCGTACCAGTCCTCTTTTTCGCCTCCCTCATCCTTACCAGTCCTAAATAAGTCACTCCTCTCTCATCCTAACCAGTCCTCTGTTACTTCTCCCTCATCCTTACCAGTTCTCTTTTACTCTTCCCTCATCATTGTTTGTCCTCTGTTACTCCTCCCTCAACCTTACCAGAGGTTTGTTCCCCCTCTGTTCCTCTTCCCTCATCCTTGCCAGTCCTCTGTTCCTCCTCCCTCATCCTTGCCAGTCCTCTGTTCCTCCTGCCTCATCCTTGTCAGTCCTCCGTTCCTCTTCCCTCATCCTTACAGTCCTCTATTACTGCTCCCTCATCCTTACCAGTCCTTTATTATTCCTTCCTCATCCTTGCCCGTCCGCTATCACTCCTCCCTCATCCTTACCAGTCCTCTACTTATCCTTCTTTGTCTTGCCCTTCCCCTTTTACTCCTCATATAACCTTACCAGTCCTCTGTCCCTTTTCCCTCATCCTTACCAGTCCCCTGGTACTCCTCCCTCATCCTTACCAGTCCTGTTCCTCTTCCCTCATCCTTACTAGTCTTGTTACTCCTCCCTAATCCTTACCAGCCCTGTTCCTCCTCCTTCATTCTTACCACTCCTCTGTTAGTCCTCCCTTTTTCTTACCAGTCCTGTTACTCCTCCCTCATCCTTACCAGTCCTGTTCCTCTTCCCTCATCCTTACCAGTTTTAAATCACTCCTCTCTCATCCTTGCCACTTCTATTACTCCTTCCTCATCCCTGCCCTTCCCATATTACTTCTGCCACGTCTTTACCAATCTTTTCTTACATCTCTCTTATGCTTTCCAGTTCCAAACAACCCCTCTCCATCCTTGACAGCAAGTTGTTACCTCTATTACTGCTACCATTTCCTAGCCCTTCACCTATTACTCCACCGTCATCCTTACCAGCCCTTTACTAGTATCCCCTTATACATTACTTTTCCTTGCCTCTCCCCTCATCCTTATCCCCTAGATGTTACTCTTCCCTCGTCCTTATCCATCCTCTGCTATTTTTCCCTCAGCCTTATTCATTGTCTGCTATTCTGCTGAATCCCTTGTCCCAATCCAAACTCTGCTACTCCTCCTTCATCCCCACCCATCCTCTGCTACTCCTCCCTTATCCTTATTCATCATTTGCTACTCCTCCCCCTTCCCAATCCATCCTCTGCTTCTGTATCTTCTTCCTATTTCATCCTCTGCTATTCCCCCTCATTTCAATTTGTCCTCTACTACTTTTCCCTCTTCCTTACCCATCCTACTATTCCTCTCTCATCCCAATCCATCCTCTGCTACTCCTCCCTCTTCCCAATCCATCCTCTGCTACTCCACCCTCTTCCCAATCCATCCTCTGCTACTCCGCCCTCATCCCAATGCTTCCCCTTCCTTTCTTTACTATCATCTTTCATTCCAATCCATTCTCTCCTACTTGCCCCTCATCCCAATCCATTCTTTTCTACTCCCCACTCATCCCAGCCAATCTCTGCTACCCTTCCTTCCCTCATCTGAATCCATCTTCTGCTACTCCTCCCTCATCGCAATCTATCCTCTACTACTCTTTCTCTTATCCTAACCTCACCCATCTTTTGCTACTCTTCCTGTCATCCTACTCTTTTCTCAACTACTATTTCTCTTATCCTAACCCATATTTTACTTCTTTCCTCCCATCCTAAATCATCCTCTATTGCTCCTCCTCTCGCTTATCCTTGTTTCATACTTTAGCTTAAAATTTCTTAGGTTGCTCTAGTTTACTAGTTCGCCTGTTCAGTTGCTGCCACCTTTTCATGGGATTTTATTTGGTCTGGTTGCTATCCTCTTCTAGTCCTCATTCATGTAATCATTTCGTCCTAGCCTTTCCTGTGCTTCTCCTCTCTCAATCTAACCCATCCTCTAACAGCCCTCCTTCAAACTAACCCTTTCTCTTACTCCATCCTTTGCTACTCCTCCCTCTTCCCGATCTGCTCTCTGCTACTCTTTTCTAATACCAATACATCCTCTTGTACC
Source organism: Hydrozoanthus tunicans (assembly GCA_026413305.1). Classification (NCBI taxonomy): domain Eukaryota; kingdom Metazoa; phylum Cnidaria; class Anthozoa; order Zoantharia; family Hydrozoanthidae; genus Hydrozoanthus; species Hydrozoanthus tunicans. The sequence goes on along the minus strand of JAOBAT010016568.1, from coordinate 18,354 downwards.
TCTCTATCATCCTTATCCATCCTCTGCTACTTCACCTCATCCTAGTCTATTCTCCGCTAGTCCCTCTCCTTCCAATCCGGCCTTTGCTACTTTCCCCTCATTCCTATCGTTCCCTGCTACTCCTCCCTAATCCCAATTCATCCTCTGTTACTCCCCCCTCTTCCAAATCCATCCTCTGCTATTCCTTCCTCTTCCCAATCCATCTTCTGCTAATTCCTCTATCATCTGAATCTAATCTCTGTACTTCTCCCTTATCCCAATCTATCCTCAACTACTCTTTCTCTTATCCTAACCTAACCCATCCTTTACTTCTCTTCTCCCTTCCTCATCCTCTCTCTTCCAATTCCATCCTCTGCTACTTCTTCCTCATTCCAATTCAATCCCTGCTACTTCTCCCTCATCCTAATCCATCCTCTGCTTCTCCCCTTTCATCCTTATCCTTCCTCTGCTGCTCCTCTCTTATCAATATCCATCCTCTGCTACTCCATCCTCATCCCAATCCATTCTCTTCTACTCCTTTTCATCCTAACCCATCCTCTGCTACTCCTCCTACATTCTAATTAATTCCCTGCTACTCCTCACTCATCGTAATCCATTCTCTGCTACTTCTCCCTCGTCCTTTACCATCCTCCGCTACTCCCCCCTCATCCTTATCCATCCTCTTCTGTTCCTCTCTTATCAATACCCATCCGCCACTCCACCCACACCCAAATCCATCCTCTGCTTCTCCTCTATCATCCTAATCCTCCCTTTGCTACTCCTCCCTGATTGTAATCCATCCTCTGCTACTCCTTCCCATACCCTAGTCCATCCTCTGCTACTCCTCCCCTACCCTAATCCATCCTCTGCTACGACTCCCTAACCCTAATCCATCCTCTCCTACTCCTCCCTCACCCTAATCGATCCTCTGCTACTCCTTCCCATACCCTAGTCCATCCTCTGCTACTCCTCCTTTACCCTAATCCATCCTCTGCTACCATTCCCTAACCCTAATCCATCCTCTACTACTCCTTCCTCACCCTAATCCATCCTCTGCTACTCCTCCCTCATCCTAATCCATCCTCTCCTATTCCTTCCTCACCCTAATCGATCCTCTGCTACTCCTTCCCATACCCTAGTCCATCCTCTGCTACTCCTCCCCTACCCTAATCCATCCTCTGCTACCATTCCCTAACCCTAATCCATCCTCTACTACTCCTTCCTCACCCTAATCCATCC
>JAOBAT010016568.1:0-17036 GCA_026413305.1 Hydrozoanthus tunicans | reverse complement strand
CCTCCCTCATCCTAATCCATCCTCTCCTATTCCTTCCTCACCCTAATCGATCCTCTGCTACTCCTTCCCATACCCTAATCCATCCTCTGCTACTCCTCCCTCACCCTAATCCATCCTCTGCTACCGCTCCCTAACCCCTTATCCATCCTCTTCTACTCCCTGCTCACCCCAATTCATTCTCTGCTACTCCTCCCTCATCCTAATCCTCCCTTTGCTACTCCTTCCTCACCCTAATCTATACTCTGCTACTCCCCCCTCATTCTAATCCATTCTCTGCTACTTCACCCTCCTCCTAATCCATCCTCTGCTACTCCTCCCTCATCCTAAACCATCCTCCGTTTCTCCTCCCTCGTCTTAATCCATCCTCTGCTACTCCTCCCTCATCTTTATTCATCCTCTGCTACTCCTCCCTCATCCTAATCCATCCTCCGTTTCTCCTCCCTCGTCTTAATCCATCCTCTGCTACTCCTCCCTCATCTTAATCCATCCTCTGCTACTTTTCCTTAATCCTAATCCATCCTCTGCTACTCCTTCATCCTAATCCATCCTCTGCTACTCTCCATCATCCTAATCCTTCCTCTGCTACTCCTTCATCCTAATCCATCCTCTGCTTCTCCCCCTCATCATTACCCATCCTATGCTACTCCTCCCTCATCTTAATCCATCCTCTGCTACTCCACCCTCATTCTAATTCATCCTCTGCTGCTCCTCCCTCGTCCCAATATATTCTCTGCTACTCCTACCTTATCCTAATCTATCCTTTGCTACTCCTCTCTCTCCCTAATCCTTCCTCTGCTACTCGTCCTTCGTCCAAATCCACCCTCTGCTACCCATCTCTCCTCTGCTGTTCCTTCTTTATCCTAACCAATCCTTTACTATAAGTCTTTCATCCTAATCCATAATTAACTACTCCTCCCTTATTCTAACTGTTCCCTTACTTCTCTACCCTCATTCTAACCTTATCATAACCTCTATTAATCATTTCTCATACTAATATAATCTAGTGTTTGGTCTGTCCCCAGTGCTTTGCAGGAGTTATCTTTCTTTATGAAAACCTGTAAGGATGACCTTAACGTTTTTATGCTCTGCTTCACAATATTGTTAGTTATGAAAACAATCAAAACATGAACAAAGAAAATTATATTAGTTTTGTTTTAACAAATACAATAATATTAATAATTGTAACCTAGAGAACCCCACCTTATCAGGTGCTTGCATTTTAGGGGGATATATTTCTCCTTGGATTGTAACAGGCACACCCAGCTAATTGTGACCAGTTAGCCTAAGTTGATGGGTGACCATACTCTTGTAGGGGTAAAACTCCAAGAACACTTATCCTGCTAAATTTTTATACTTCAAATTTGTAAATCCAAACAAAATTTCAAGCTTCAGAATTTGATGAAGCAATGGCCATTTTCAGAATCTATTTGAAAAGAGAAAGAAAATAAATGATCACTCTTTAGGTTTCAAGCACTGGTTTTAAAGTTGGAACATTTTAAATTTCTGCAGAAATCGTTTTCAGCTGGAGTAAGGTTTGCTCTGGAGAGGTCCTTAGTAAAGTTCTTTCTTTTCCATGAAAACACAACTGAACACAATTTTGGGTTTTCAATAGCAGGAGTTTTTTTTGTAATTAAAAATACCAGGACTTAGGAGAAATTATTTTATATGGGGCTGTCTTTAGAAGCCCATCTAGAATGTGACTGTCGTGAGGAGTTGAACTATAATTCACCGTGTAAACATTTTTTTTATCACTAGAACGATTTTATTATAGGTTTTATTTGGAGCGTCAGTTCTATTTCCTTTTTCTGCCCTTGCGAAGGATATCTCGAAAGAAAAGTTTTGAAAGAAAAGGCAATATAATTGAAAAATGGTAGATGGCACTTTGCTAGCTTAAGATAGATAGACGCAACCACAGTTTTTCACCCTCAACAATAATTCGGTTCGCTCCTAACTATTTATTTCGTCTGTTGTCATAGGAACGAGGTACTTTCAAGTGATTGATAAACTGTCGCAGCAAACTCTTGCAGGAAGGCGGGGGTCACGACATAGGAAGAAAGTTCAAGAAGGCTGCTGTGGCTTTCGGAAACTATCCCCAATATTTGTAAGTATATTTTATTTTACCCTTTACATACACAACTTAAGTTGGCTAAAATGCTCGTGGTTGTAAGGGGATGTTTTGTACTGGGGGAGGTGACCTTCAACGAAACTTGGATCGTGTTTGGCAGTTATGAATAGAAGTTATAGGGGCCTTTTAAGCGAACACGACAGGGGAATCTTTAATTCGTCTTCTATATAGGACTCATTTCTATTTGCTCTTTGGCGCTTCTCCTATGAATTGTTCTTTGAGTTTCGGTTTCGAAACGAAAAATAAAATAAACGTTTCTCCTTAAAGGAGTTACACGTTCCGGTAATACTCGAAATTTAAAAACATCGTGTTGTTTTGATGAAGACAGTGACATCCATGTAACAAACTTGAAGCATACTTTTGGATCTACTAAACTGTTGTTTTCTGTCGTTCACGTCAAAGTAAGCGTTTTGTCTTGAATTCCTTTATAGTTGTTCATAGAATATTGTAAGTAAGACGTATATAATATGCCTTTCTCTGAGGAAATATTATTGAAAGTTTATTTTCCCACCACCAGTTTTATGCATGTTTGTTTGACTCGACCTGTGCTGCACTCAAAAATTTGATATTAAAAATATGCTCTTTGTTAGGCCAGTAGGCGGGAATTCGTACGATATCAGTGTACGGAAAAAGAGCACCTCACTCTCACTCTGCTAAAAGATTTCCAATCAAAACCGCACTGGTGACCGTGAGATTTTGTGACTGCGGTTGCGGCAGCCTAAATAAATTGTTCACGGCCTGCAGTTAAAGTTTGCAACCCTCTTTCAAACCAATTGCAATCTTGGCTTGACCCCCAAACCAAATGTTTTGTAAATTGTTTCTAGCCCCGGCGAGATAAATCGCCATCATTGTACCAGCTGAACATATGAATATAACTTCACATAGCCGCTTTGGAGACTGAGGGTTTTCTTAAAATAATACCAAAGCATTATTATTCTTTTAATGTGTCAGGCAAAAAAGCAAAAAATAACTGCGGTGAATGATAACATTTGTGTAATTACGCAATATCAGCAAGAATAATCTATTCCGTCTGCTGACACCGGCTACTCTTTTCTCTCTCGTCGGAAAAACGGTGACAAGAGTAATGGATTTGCAATCAAACTCTTTTAAAAGTTGTGATAAATGGTGTCAAGTGGCATAGATAAAAAATTGTCTTTGTAAAGCTCTTAGAAAATGGACACAATCAAAAATATGAACGCCGTTAAAAATATCATTAAATTAACATATTCTACAGAAGGGATTGGCAATCATAGTTGGCTAAACCTGTGTATTCTTTTTGAATTAATCATTTTTTTGTAATGATGCCAAGCAGTGAAATTGCGTTTAAACAAATATGAAAAGCGCGAAACATGTGGTCGGGTACCACATGTCGATATTCAAGTCACAATTTTTCATAACGCCATCAAAGGAAGCAACGCTTTTTCTTTTCTGTCGTAAAAATAAATGGTTAGTTCTCAAGTGTTTCAACCTTTGAACTAGCGTGCCTTTTACGAAGTAGAATTGTTTGTTTGCTTGACATTTATTTCTGCTCTTTTGTTTTCTGTAACGTTTTTTATCTTTGTGCTCAGTGGACTTACAGCTAAAGTGTTAACACCATCCGTGTACCCTCGGGGCTTATGGGCTGATGCGCTAGTTATCGGAGAATCGTCTGGAAATAGAATTCAAAATCGATCAAGAACAAAAAACATTCCTGAACTTTTCCGAACATGAGTCTCCGAAAGAGCAACTGAAAACGTTTCGTGACCGCCAGGGGCAAATATTCTTTCTAGTTATAAAAGAGTTTGTCGTACCTTTTTGAACACTTTCTCGAGCTGGCTGATGTAAATGGTTTTCTTTAAGTGGTTCTTGACCGCCCAGAAAAGGGCAATGGAGAATAATTAAAAATTATCTCCATAACCCAAGGTTAATTGCTTAGACCCAGAGGCAGTAATCATGATTATGGCTTCCCGCTGTTCATGCAATTCTTTACATCACCCTTCTGTTCTTTAAGAAAAGATTGACACAAAAGATCTGCGGTTAGGTAAGGTCACGAATCGTCAAAGTTTATTTCAATGAAGGATTAGAAAAAACCCCAAAGGAACTCTAAGACCAAATGGCCCGTATTTTCTCTTGGTTTTAATATGGTAATTACATTACAAATCCCTAAGATCCCGTTTCTCAGAATGAAAAACGCAAAGCTCTTTTCCCATATGGAGTAAATTAAGTCTTTAAAATCTTGAGAACTCTTGTTATTTGGAAGAATTACCGCTCGAAATGCACTGGAATGGCTGGTGTCTTTCTGCGTGTTACTTACACCGATTGATTTTTCGAGTATCTATTTCACAAGGGCAAGAGTTGTCAACGGATTTAATTGTGCACCAACAAGTTTTAGCTCAAGGGAACGTTCTAATTTATTCTCTAAAGGAATAAAAAAACACAGTTTCTTAGCTTTAACTGTGTTTTATTTGCACACCCGAGGAAAAGATAAATCGCTTACAGAAAAGCATGTTTTTGTTGCTATTACTAACAGCTTGTTTCGACAAGAATTTATTGCAGTATATTTTGATGATCAGCGACATTGATTTCGTCTGCTTTGTGCGATTATGGAGCAAAAGCGCCCTGAAGGCAAATATTTATAACAAAGGCTTTTTCTTTGATTGGATGGGTTTAATTTCACATCCCGCATACAAGAAATGGCTCTTTGAACCACGTGCCCTTCGCGTTGCTTGAACCATTATCAAGTATCGGTCCCAGTTCCCCTTGATTTTATTCGTCACCTCAAGTGCCCATGGGCTGAAGAATTAACAATCAGGAGAATGTTATAGTTGGCTTGTAGAAAGGCAGGAAATTCACGAATTTCTTTTATTTGATTTATTCATTCTGATAGCGCCATTACGTCTGAGTGAGCGGCGTTCAAAAGAGATTAAGCTCTCACAAAGCATTCACTTGCATTTGTGGCTGGAAATATAAATATATACAGTTACAATGTGTTTTGACACGTCAGTATCGTAATCAGAAACAAAGCTACAAAGCTGTTGAGCTTCCTTTGTGATCAGGAGGACCTTTTTCAGGCGAAGGGACATAGAAAACAAACGTTTTTCTTGCCAATTAAATCAGGCATCCTTAACACCGCTGATTATGGCTGTAGCGGTTTAGTACCTAAAGAATATCACAAGTTGACCCTATAGATGACCCGTAAACAGTCTCCTCGTTCATAGAAAGAGGAAGACTTGCGTCTGAAAACAAAATAGTAGTTACAGCCTGTTTTATTAATCGTTTCTTTTGACCTTAGGGCGAAAGGGGTTCATCTTTTGAACTTTTAATGTACGAGCAACACCTTGCAAAGGGCTAATGAATTAAAAGTTTTGTTTTTGTTAAATACTCCTGCAGCGGTGGCGGAAGTGCGGACTAAGAATCTCACTTTGAAAGGGGAGAAAAAGCTGAAGTACTTGTAATCCTACTGGCCGAGGATAATTCGACAAACATCATTCGCCAGCTTGTCGTTTGGCCCATTATCAATTTACGCCTTCTATTTTCACAACGTTGCAATTTCATCTTCCTGTCATGCCCGCTATTATAGGAATGTAAAAAAACACGTCGACTCGTCTTAAGTGTGAGAGAAAGCTAGAGTAATTTCCTTATCACGTAGGGAAAAGATATCTTTTTAGTTTCACTTTCTTTCATGGCTTCGTGTTTGTTTGCTGCTGGCGGGGGTGGGTTATTGACCAAATTTGTTCAAACAAACGTACAATGGCTTTCCATCGTCGTTAAAGTTTTGCGTGACACCTTTCAGTGTGTTTTATTGACCTTTTTTCCTTTGGATGGTAGCTGGGAAGAGTTTTAATAACCCCTTCCACTAACTGGCAGTTTGCCGGGAATAATTATGCAAATTTTCAGTCAGTGTTTAATATTCATCCGCACGGCACTTCCCTGTATATTGTAGCACTTATTTCCTGTCACTGTATCCACGAGTATGGTCTCTGTGAAGCCGAAATAGAATTGCTCATCTGTAGCGAAGGGAGGGCTGAGAAGTCGAGGTAATTATGTGTCTGGCCCTTTTTATAAAATCACCGAGTTGCCTGTTTCAAAAATTCAAGTATTGCATGTCGCGCGGACGCGAGAAAGGGAAAATTGTTCTTCCATTTTTTTTCTACCACAGATAAGCTATCATCACATCCAAGTGGTAATCTGTTTATCGGCAAGTTGGATAAACAGTATGCTGAACTGAAAACTTTTAATTTTGTACAAATACAATTCCCTTTCATTGTTTACATCATGTTTCACCGTCTAAATAGTATTCACCGTTTAAAGTTGAATATTTATTGCTGTTGAGCACAACAGGCTCATACACAATCTGCTCAATGTGAAAGTTGCGCAACTCGAGATTGACTCTGAGGGGATTTCTCAGACACTCTTATTTTAATGGATCGAGTTTCGTTCTCGTTTCCTCAAGTGTTAAGCTTGTGTTGATCTGTCACTGTCTTCTCGAGCACGTGAATGTCAGTGAGCCCCCCCGTTAAAATACCACAGCAAGACTGATTTCAAATTGGCCTCGCGCCTCGCTTAAACAGTACTTTATGCATTTAACGAAAGTATGTCCGGCTGATTTCAAAAGACGACAAGTGGAAGGTTCTTAATTTCAATAACGATTGGAGATACACAGACCTGACCGTGGTCAAAGCGATTGTTGATTACAGCTGGGAAAATAGGGCCATCCCAGTCGCTCTAGGTTCGTGACATGTCCGCCTATTCATGCATAAAACCTCTCATTTTCCCAAACTCGAACTAGTCACTTTAATTATCGGCTGTTAACAGAGCCCTTGAACCTTATATGACAATTTTAGCCATATATAGTAAATGTTGCCACGGTAACCGGACACTTTTAACATATCATGTCAAAGTTCAGTATTTTCAGACATGACACGCTAGGTTTTTTGCATAGCAAAGGATTTTGTGTATCTGGAGTGAACGGGGTGTTCACGCGCGCTCAAAGTGTACGTGCAACACGTTGAAGTAGCTGAATACACTCTGGTTTTACATACGACCACTGCGCCGATTATCAAGTAGATTTACTCGTGGTAGGTTGTTTATAAATTACTGACTGGTTCACGATCCTGTTCTCTGCGTGAGGAGCAGTCATTCTGTAAATAGCATGCATTCGTGCTTTGCTGAACAAACACACGCTGAATATGCCTTTTTATTAACATATTCGCAGCTCTAAACCGGTCCGACGATGGCCGTTGTAGCTACAAGTACAGCCTGGCGGGAGCAAGCTCCTTCCGAGGCCACCGAGGACCAAACAGAAAAGAACGGGACAATCGAATGCGCCGTTTGTGGAGACAAATCGTCGGGAAAACACTACGGAGTGTTCACATGCGAGGGTTGTAAATCGTTCTTTAAGAGGAGCGTGCGGCGAAATTTATCCTACACTTGTCGTGCTTCACGGAATTGCCCCATCGACCAGCACCACCGCAACCAATGTCAGTATTGCCGACTCAAAAAGTGCTTAAAGGTTGGAATGAGGCGAGAAGGTGAGTCTAAAGGTGAGGATCGAGGTATCACTTGAACCCACCACAATAAAAATTCATTTATTGAATAAACCTTTTCACCCATCTCAACAGCGGTGCAAAGAGGTCGCCTTCCGCCTACACAGATTCCCCAGCAGCCTGTACAACACACGACAAACGGCGAAGTAGGAAGTAATGGTCATTCATTTCTCTCTGGCTTCATAACACTCCTACTGCGTGCGGAGCCATATCCAACAACACGATTTCAACAGGGGCTGAACGTGCCATGCGGAATTATGGGGATCGAGAACATCTGCGAGTTGGCAGCGCGTCTTTTATTCAGTGCAGTCGAGTGGGCAAGAAACATTCCGTTTTTCCCTGACCTTGCAGTGACGGACCAAGTGGCACTGCTCCGCCTCATGTGGAGTGAACTTTTCGTCTTGAATGCAGCGCAGTGCCCTATGCCGCTCCAAGTTGCTCCTCTCCTGGCCACAGGCGGGATTCACTCGAACCACATGGCACCCGACAGAATGGTTTCGTTTATGGATAACATTCGAATTCTGCAGGATCAAATCGAAAAGCTTCGAAATATGCACGTTGACGCGGCGGAATACGCTTGCCTCAAAGCGATCTGTCTCTTTACTTCAGGTCAGAATCTAAAACCTTTTATTTTCTCTGTACAGTTATATGATGTTACATTATCATCACAGAGTTGACCAGTTGGTAAAACTTCTAATTCCCAAACCTTGTCTATTTTTACCGAAGTATTAAGAGCGTGGTACCACAAGTTTCTTGGCTGGGCTGCTTGAAGAGTTTTATACTCGACTATTGTTAGTAGGGGGATTTTGAAGAAATACTCGAACATCTGTTTGTGAATCAAAGTCTAATTTTTGCAGGGCAAACACTGACCTTCATCCGTTAATGAAATTGAAACGGTTTGCACACAAAGTTTCACCCCATTGCGGCGTTGTGGTGTTAACGTGAAGTTTTTTTGTGTGTAACCACTAGTACTCATGTGATCTTTTTTTCTCTAGATGCATCAGGGCTAACGGACCCACAATACATTGATAGCTTGCAAGAGAAAACGCAGTGTGCTCTTGAGGAATACACGAGGAATCAATATCCTAACCAGCCAACACGCTTTGGAAAACTTCTACTTAGGCTACCCTCGCTGCGGACCATCAATCCTTCAGTCATTGAACAGCTTTTCTTTGTAAGATTAGTTGGCAAAACACCGATAGAGACACTGCTACGTGATATGCTTCTGTCAGGAACTCCTACTAGTTGGCCTTACATTCCAGGATCATAAACCGCACCGCTTATATAGAGACTTTATTCTCATACTTTTGGATGAAATCTACTAAGTATATCGGCATCGGAGCTGCTTGTTGCTCATTTAGCTTGTTGTGTGGCCTTCAAAAGGCCACTTTTTAAGATTGTACTCCACTCAAAGGCGTTATCGTTGGGCCACAGGCCGGGCTTCTGCGGAAATGTACAGTTTGCTCATTTCATATAGCTCTCTTAGTTAAACTCCTTAGAAAGGATTCTGCAAAACTGATAATCGTTTATTATTATTATTGCTCAACAGATTCGTATGCTTTTAAGGATGTCCAAAGGCGAGAAATAGTAGCTTAATTGTTCAAATGAAAGAACTATGTATATGGTTTTATATCGGACGTGTAAATTCGAAATGGTCAAACCTTTTAAAGTATTACTTTTCGACAATCGCCGTGCCGTTTTGTTCACGGTTGTATAAAAGTGGGTTTTGTATATGTATAGTTTCTTGTAGATTTCTAGACGTAGTTAGGAACTTATGATATTTGTGGGAGTTGTGCCCACATTTTTACGTGGCAAAACGATAATCGTTCGTTAGTTTGACTACAAGTCGTTTTGTTTAGTTTTGGTGTCCAAGATGCCGTCAAATCGATCCAGAATTAAAAGACCTTAGTTTCATATATAATCTGCTGTTTGTTATTGTTTAGTAATGGCCCCTTATTCAAAATTCTTTGTAGATCCAACTTATCTTCACATGCTACTGAAAAGCAGTATCAAGATTGATTTAGGTCAATAACTGTACAGATTAGCCTTTATGAAGAATGTGGGTTGTGCTGGCTTGATGTGACATGAAATTAAACAGGAACAGTTTCGCTGACGCCTCATATTGGCATGAAGCGAAAGTTTTTTTTGGTCACTGAACAGATAGAGAACCAGGACAGTCAAGTATCGAGCATTGTTATGCGTGTTTTTTCTGAGGGTTGTTTTGATGAATGTTGTTTTGCTTCTTAAACTGATTCTCATTTCACGTGCTGGTTATCACTCACTGACTGGTTTTTAAGAAACCTTCCCTTGTTCGCAGACTAACTTTTGTCACAATTTTCGCGAAGCAACGCAACTGTTGTTCAGAGGAGCAGAGAAATACCTTAAACCGACGCTTTGTTTGAAAGATAAAGTACTTTAACCGTAGGGCAGACGTTTTCGCAAAGATTTAGCGTTACAGCAGAACCAGAGGGTCTTTGCTACGGTTCTCGTGTTGTCGAATAGCGACAACACGTTCCTAAAGCGAGAGCAAATTTTGTGAAGGCGCGCGTAGAACTTACTCAAGTGGTTGACCCGAAAACACGGAAATGATAATGACTACACAGGATGCAGCTAGTCTCCCGTGAAATCCAAACTAAACCAAAGTATAGGAAGTTCTTGACAAGATAGTTTTGATAATACATAAACGCCTTTTGTTGGGACGGAAATTTTTGACCTTCGGTGTAAGGTACGCTTCAGATAAGCTGATGTAAAGTGCATGCTCGCTCTTTAGTGTGTTGTGATCGCTGGTCGCTAACGTTTTCATTTTGTATTTACTAATGTTGTACACTGATTTAATTCAAGTGATCTTTTCATTTCAGGGTCAAGCGTTGGTTGCATTTCTTGGTGATCACCTATCGCGCAACCCTGACCTCGGAAAGTAACTTTTTAAACATTTGCCCCGATCAATACCGGCCTGCCTTTGTCTCGCACAATTTTAGTACTGCTGACGAATTTTGTACCGTTTTGACCAGTCCGCTGTACCGCTGTGATCTTCTTGGGGAGTTCAGTAAAATATTTCGCCAAACAACTTAGAATTACAAGTGAATACACACTTGTCTGTGGCATTGCGAACGTCTGACTGGAATATGTGCTTAAGTCCAGTTTATACTCGAGAGGTTAATCAATCTTGTGTCTCGCTCTTTACTACAAAAACAAAAATAGAACTTTTAAAGAGGTTTGGGAAAAAAGGTCGGGTTGGAACGAATTAATCACTGAGATGACTGTAATCGTGTTTAGATTAATTTACAGGAACTTTCTTTAGTACCGTTGGGTAATTTTGTTTCTCTTGAGATGAAACCGTAAAAGACAATTGCGAACTCTGAATACAATATATGACACCCAATCTGGTTTAATTTTCTCTTCCATGGAAAGATTAGAATTTCCAGACAAGAAATAAACACACTTGTCTTCTGATATACTCGGTTGACTTATGTTTTTATTCAGAATAGTAGTGATTGTTTACTTAAACCCACATTTGGCCTTCACTTGTCACTCGGGCAGCGAATAGCTAGCGACATGAATAAAGCTGAAAAAACGATTCGAGTTAAGTTATGTTTGTTTAAAAGTTTTATTAAAATTCTAGTCAAGTTTGCTAGTTCTTAATCTTGTCTTTCAAAAATGTCACGGCGTTTTGTTTTTGTTTTTTAATTGTAGCGGTATTACATTTTTTCCTCGCTAAACGAACGCTCGAGTGCAGTTTAATGTGGCGTTGTTTCTGCCAGAAGTAATGGTTTAAGAAAGTTCGTCCCTTGGCGCGCGCGTGTCATAATCTGATTATAATGCAAAGCTTTGACCTTATGAACCTAAAAATATTATTTCTTTAGCGGTTTTCCCTTGGAGAGTGCTTGCCCTCGACTAGGCAGACCTCAATAACGTTTAAACTCTAAACACAAACTTAAGGAGCTTGGAGATAAGACATTACTGGAGTTAAAGGCACATTTTAGATTGCGTGCAGAATCTAGCTCGCGTGAATTCCCTGTGACACAACAGTGTCTCTGCAATATGCAAATAGCTCGAAAAATTTTCTAGGTTGCTCGGTGTCTGTCGCTCAAACATTTTCTTTGTTTAAGTTCATCATAATATATACATTTATTTTTTCTCGTAGTGTATCTTTTAAACGTGTGAATCGATTAACATGCAAGAACTTTAGCTCACTCAATGTTCTTTCCCACGAAAAGTTTCAACAGCAATACTGCGAAATACTTGCAGTTGCTGGTTATTATTGCTATGAAAGGAACTACAGCCTAATTTTCACTGTAGCTAATGTATTTCGGCAGGAAACTGGATTATTTTAATGAAAGATTTCTTAAGTGATGTATTATTCTGTGAGGCTGAATTCTAGCGTGACTTTCAGCTAACATAACGTGTGAATTGTTATACAGGGCCGCAAAACTTCTCTTCCTGTTCAAAGCTAAATAAATGTATTTGAACTTGAAGAATTGTCGTTTATTTAATGCTGAAATTGCGCACCGCCTCAACTTTTATCTGTCAGACGTTTCTCCTTTTAACAGAGACAAAACTGAACTCTAACCGTGAAGTAATATTTTAAACAGTTAGCCATACATCGCAGGTATTTTTAGACGAGAATCGCAGTGAATGCTTGAATTTGAATCCCATTGAGTGTGTCAAAAGGCGGGCTGTTTTGTCTATGATAATTTAAACAAAACAGTTTCGCCCGTGGCTGTTAATAGCGTGTTCTTGGTTTTCACGTCTCAGAATCGAAATACCTCTCCTTTTTTTATTTCGGAGACAAAATTTGACAACCCCTTGGGATTTTTCGCCAAGAACAATTCAAAACAGCGAAAGTAGCAGTGACTTAATGTCGCGTGCTTCGAGTCGTTTCGACCTCCTCACCTTAATTTGAGTACTTGCGTAATAATAAGATACGGGCTGTCTGTTTCTCGGCAGCTTCCTGCCGAACATTAATATCATCAACATCTTTACAGGCTATAATGTTGTTGCTTTTATTATGCTGATAAATGTTGTTAGAATAATAGGTAATGCATACAGTGGACGCTTTCAAGCTGTGTCTTACGTTATTTTCAGTTCTATTCGAAAATAAAAGTGCATTATTTGCAAACCAGTGAAATGTAACGAGGGGGCGACGTGGTCACAAGGTTAAACCTCGAGACAACTGTTTTTAGTGAGAAGCAGATTTTGTTTCTGTTTAACATTTATAACTGTAAACAAGCGAAGGGAAGCCAATCTGGCGGAAGTTGCGTCTCCTTTGCTTTCAAAATCCGGCGGCAAAGAAAACAGCACCAAAATATAGTTTGACCGTTTCGTTAAGAATGGAAACTGCCAATAATCGCCCTCGAGGCTCGAGCATATTTGTGTGTACAAGTTTGTTATTCACTAAAACATATCTGATAAAACCTTTGTGTTTATAAAACTTAATTTCCGAGTTTGAGTATATCCATCTGGAGCGTTAATTCTAAGAGTATGTTAAAAGTGTACTGATGTACATTGCTTCGTTTAATATTCATTGCCATTGATTCAAGAAAGCTCATAATAAATTTGTAGCAGGTAAACTTGGTCTTATAAGCTACACAAAACGCGTGAGAAAGATTCAAACCTCCCTACATACAATTAAAGAAAATCAATCAAAGAAAAACTTTTCTTGAATTTTCTTGTTCTTTTTAGTTTCGCAAAACAACATCCTGTTAATTTGCATATGCTCAAAAGGTGTTAGTTTATTGTATAACAATGTTTTATGGTCAAGGTGAGCTGCGAGTTTTAATATTCAATTTCAGTTAAAAGACTATAGTAATAAAAGCTACATCTCTCACTGAATTTACTGTTTGTAACGTTCAAATTGGAAATAATCTTTTGGTTGTCTTTTTTAATAAGGTTTATATTGATATATGTTTCAAAAAAATTAGGCGGCCTAATCGTGTTATCGATTTTCAACTACCTTTGGCATCAAAATATAAACTGTTGTTTTGATATCAACAAAAAACTAGAAATCAAACAAATTGCCTAAGATATGTGACTGAGGTCAGACTAAGGTTTATATTTTCGATTTGTTTGTTTGTTCGTCGGGACGGCTTGAAGTGAGATATCGGTGACTGTTCGAGATTGGTCAAAAGCCTTGTGAAAAACCTTGAAAGTTTTTTTTTATAAAGCTCTACAGACAAATAATTCCCGGAGGCAAGGCTGTGCGTTATTTGATATAATTTTATCCCTAAAAACCGACTTGGCTGTGTATTGTGAAAGCGCGACTCCGCCGGTCTGACGGCTGTGTTTTCAAACCCCGGGAGTTCTTTGTTTTAAGATTCGTGGAATTTAAGTTGTCATACGAAATCTAGCTGGAATGTTGAACAAATTAACTTAGAGGCGATATCTTATTATGACAGTCGCAGAAAATGTTTATTTTTTTGAGAATTTTGCTCAGAATTACAGCAGTATTAATCACAGAGAGACCACAGAAAAACTTAGTCTGTCGAATGATTTGCGTAGTAACTATAAGTCTTTACTTATTTCGTGTCACTCGTGATTACGCAAAAGAAATCTAGAGAATACACTTTTTCTAAACATTTTAACAGCAGTCAAAGCTAAAAATCCTATTTTTGTTTGTTTTGTTTTAACTTAACAAAAAGAGAAAATTGACCCAGTTTTCAAAGTACCAGGAGAGATCTGTTTGTCTCGAGCAAAAAAAGCCGACATTTTTTTCCAAATTAACAAGCGTAATACTGCATTTGTTACTTAAAAGTTTCGAATGATATTCATCGTGAAAGTATTAGCGAAATAAAAAATTCAAGCGATCACAAACACATATTATAGTACACTGTTTATCCGGGAAAGTCTTTGGTTTTAATTGTTTCTCAATTTTAGGTGTTTGGATTAAGTTTTTGCCTTCCAAACGGGAATATTGTTTCTGTACTTTAAACTGGTGCGCAGTACAAAAATAAATATATTCTACTGACTCCAATATCGCTTGTTCTCATTGCCTTACCGCATGGTGTAGCTATCCTTGCTTTGCAAAGCTATTTTTAGGGATCAAAGCCGGGTGAACGCCTTCTATAAATAAGATATAGTTACATGGGACTTTTTTCTCAGTTGTCTTGCGGGCGAGCACGTGCTTTCAATATTGCACGCTTCCTCGTCCTTTCAGCTCGTAAAACCGTTTACAAAGATATTCTTTAGGGCATGAACAGAGCTGCGGAAGTTCCATTCTAAAGAGTTTTGGTGAGCAATACAAGCAAAGAAAACAAAACAGCTTGTACACTTCGGGTGTATTCTCGCGCGTTAGTTTTCATGCAAGAATAACAAAACGACTAGTTGACTTATGTTACTTAGAATGAGGAAGCTTTAGAACTTTGGAGCAACAAAGCCAGATAACCTAGAGTCGTATAATGCTTTTATCTGTTAAATACGTTGCGCAGATGGCTAATTGGACCAACGTTTTCAGTGTTTAGTTTCCTGGCTGTCACCCGAGTTTGCATAAGTTTTGAAACAGAATCAGCCGACAGAACCAACGACCTTTCGAGAATCTGCTTGAAGTTTGACAAAGCAAACGATAACAGTTGAAGCGGCAGCCAAAACGGAGCTATTTTATATATACTTTGGCTTTAAGGCTGCTTCTTGTTTATAAATAAACACAAGCGCCTTTACACAAAAGAATAGTATACCGAACAAGCAAATATCGTCACTTTTTGTCTTTTCCTTTGTCAACTAAACCTCTCAGTTTTGCTCGTGTTTTTCATATTTCGCTCATGTGAACAATGCCCTGTTACCCGCTCAAACCTTTTAACAACTTGAAAAGCTTCTGTGACACTTTTGAGTACCTTATTAAGTCGGATCACTTTGAAGTTTGTCACAGACATAAAACAAAAATAATAAACCCGGCTTCATTTACAGATGTCAACGGCCTTTTGCCTTTTTATCTTTGTAAAACGTGGTTGGTGAAGCTCGTTACAATCTATAAGTGTAGTTTGAGTGCAGTTAATCGCTGTTCCTTCCAAGATTTGAAAAGCGGTCAAAATTAGCCAGCTTTGAACGAATTCTTAACAAACTAGTAAACAATTTCCTCTTTAAGGCAATGAAAATGGTCACTTGTTGGTTTTCACCAATTAGTTTACGTTTGTTTTTACAAGTGATTACAAACTAAGACACCTCATTTGTCTATACGAAGTCGGGTTTCGCATAACATTACCCGTTTAATTAAATTGTAACAACTTCTTAATTACATTCGTGATTTTTTTCTATATGTATAACAATTAGAAAGTTGTCTACAAAAAATGTGAAATTACACAGTTCGAATGCAATTCCATGATAGTTTTCTGCAGTTATCGCAGTAAATTGAACATATAAACCTTTAAGATAATCTTGAAGCTGCACCAAAAGATCACTTAATTCGTTTTATTGGTGGAGTCTTATCAACTAGCAAACAAACTAGTTAAACATATTTTTTATATCATATCGTATTTGTCTGTCTGTCTGTCAAAAGATACTGAAATAGAAGAGCATAAAGTTTTAAAAACGACTTGTGTTATTGTCAGTAAAAATGACGCTTTAGCAATACAAGTTTTAACAAGGTCATACAAATAACTGTCTATCTCTCTGCCTTTTTGACAGCAGTCTGTCTGTCCGTCCGCCTGTCTGTCTGTGTGTCTGTCTGTCTGTTTATCTTACAAATCTAAGAAAAGAAAAGTCTTTGAAACTGGCGGATTCCATGGTACGGGTTGTGAGCCATCGTTCTTGGCAAACTTCGATTAACTGTAAAACAAAAGACTCCAAGTCAACAAGTGAGCAAGAACTGCTGCGAATCTGATACGTATTATACATGATAATCTCTTATAGGTATTCTCGAGTGACTAAACTTTTTTTTAAAGGACTGGCTAGAAATCATTGGACCTAGAGCAATACATATATCGTAGTCATTATCTGATCGCTAACATATAACATACATCAATGAGCGCCAATTTATTAAACAACTTGAAAGCTAACATGTAAATGAAAAACCAGAATATACTAATAAGAAAGTAGTAGTAGAACTTATTATTATTATTACTATGATTATAATTATTATCATTAGTAGTAGTAGTAGTAGTAGTAGTAGTAGTAGTAAAAATAGTAGTAGTAGCAGCAGCTATAGTAGTAGTAGTAGTAGTAGTAGTAGTAGTAGTAGTAGTAGCTATAGTAGTAGTACTGTAGTAGTAGTAGTAGTAATAGTAGTAGTAGTAGTAGTAATAGTAGCAGCAGCAGCAGTAGTAGTAGTAGTAGTAGTAGTAATAGTAGTAGTAGTAATAGTAGTAGTAGTAATAATAGTAGTAGTAGTAGTAGTAGCTTTATTGGCATGATATAAAAACTTTTACATATTGCCAAAGCATTATTTCACATAATAC